>PVJS01013032.1:26925-42857 GCA_004027185.1 Glis glis
GTTCAACCACTATGGAGATCAGTGTGGAGATTCCTCAGAAAACTGGGAATGGATCCACCATATGATCCGGCTATACCACTACTGGGTATCATACCAAAGGGATTGAAACCAGAAAACTACAGTAATATATGCATACCCATGTTCATAGCAGCACAATTCACAGTGGCCAAATTATGGAACCAACCTAGGTGTCCATCAATAGATGAGTGGATTACAAAATTGTTGAAAATACACACAATGGAATTCTACTCAGCAATAAAGAAGAACAAAATAACATAATTTGCAAGAAAATGGAAGGATCTGGAGAACATTATGTTAAGTGAGATCAGTCAATCACCAAAAAAGAAGGGACATATGTTTTTATTAATATGTGCAACCTTGGGAGTAGTGGGGACACACAAGGGACTCCGGTTGATAATGGAGAGCCCTCAGTGGGGCAAGAAAAGTAGTACAAGGGAAGGGAAGGGCAAGGGCAAGAAAGAAGTGAATCAGTGGAATTACTATCATAAACAATGTGTACATGTGAAAATATACCGTCATCATTCTCGGTACTTCATATGGGTGGGGGAAGGTGGGGGAACACTAAGAGCTGTGTGCATGTATGTTAACATCAAATAGATATTCATTGTGATGTGAGACTACAATACACCAATAAAAGCATGTTAAAAAAAGAAAGAATTCTATCCATGTCCTAATGCATAAGGAAATTTTGATTTGAGACCTTGCTTTGGACTAGAAGATCTGCTCATCTTCGGCAGGGATGACCTATTGTGTTCCCATTGCAGTTTGTCTTTTGGCCTCTTCATGGTATTTTGAAAACCAAGGGAAAATCTATGTCTGAGTAGGGAACCGTAGAAGCGCCTTTTACTTTGACCTTACATAAAGTTGAGGAAATCTTGGGCAAAGCTTCATTTCTCAGGTACCAAAGGTAAATGCTTTAGACTGATTGCCTACTAACTATACTCCTGTTTGGATTGAGGGAATGTGGTGAGGACTGGCTATTAATATCCCTCTCTCCTTTAAGGAGAGTGAGCAGAGCCATTCATAGCCTCTGAAGCTAGGTGCTCTGGAAATGTTGAAAATAAATGGGAGAGTATCTTCATTCCATTGGCCTTTTGGGCCAAGGCAGCACATAGAAGACTGGGAATGAAAATATAAAAGAGGCAGAGTATCTGCCCGCTGGGAATTCATGGGCATTGGTCCTAAGGTGGTTTAGATTCTAGAGATGTAGCAAAATGAACCAGCCCAAACATGATCAGGCACCTGCTGTGAAATGAGTTGCAGGCTGGAAGCCAGGAGGCCTGGGTTCTACTCTCCCTTCAACCATTAAATGTTCCTTTCCTGGTGGTTTTTATTTATCCTTCAAAGCAGAAGGTAAACTTCATTTCCTCAGGAAAAATTTCTCTGAAATCCTTCAGTGCAGGTTAGGTCTCCTGTGCATTTCTCTTCTGACATTTATAAAAGCCATAATTCAATAAATCTTTATTCAGCTGTTTGTGTACCACTTTTCTCTCTCAATAGGCTAGAGAACCAGGAAGGCAGAGACCATGTGTCTTGTCCCTAATCCATCCTTAGACATAGCACTGCAGCTGCCATAAAGAAGGTATTCCTATTTTTTTTTTTTTGTACAGGAGGTTGAACCCAGAGGCATTCTACTGCTGAGCTACACCCCAGCCCTATTTTATCTATTTTTAAATTTTGAAGATTCTCACTAAGTTGCTGAGCATCTCGCTGACCTTAAACCTGCAATTCTCCTGTCCCAACCTCCCAAGTACTGGGATTACAGGTGTGCGCCACCATGCCCAGTGGAAGTAGATATTCATTAAGCATTTGAAATTAAACAAGGAGGAGAAATGCTGCTTCTGTTAGTCCTACACAAGGCCAGAGCTAATGTTTAATATCAATGAGCTTAAAAATTCCTGATCCATAAGGAAAATTACTTAGATTCCTGAATTTATCCCATAGATAGAGAACTTGGCCCTAAATGGAATTGACCTCCTTACTGATGGGAACAGCGTGGGAGAAGACAGTACATACTCCCAGGACAGATAGCAAATGCAGGTTCCTTGTGCTTGTCTCTCCCTGTGTGTAAGCTCTTTTCCATTTTCCTCACCTTCTGGCCCCTGTGGAGGAGGGGCAGGGAGTCTGGATATACAGGACCCATCTTCTAGGTCCTAAGCTCAACCAAAGCCCTATAAAGTAAGTGGATGTAGAGACAGCCAGAGCGAGCAGCTCACAGGGCCAGGAACTCCCAACTGGCTGCTGAATAGCGTCTCGAATATACCAAAGAGGTAAATTAAATGCATTAATCTCTGTGAGAGTCACAATTGAGGCATTCAGGGCTGCACAGAAGTTTCCAACAATTGGCCTCATTTGCTTCAATAACAAATAAAAAAAAAGGCGGAGGGAAGCTTGGGTGGGTATGGGCGGCTGTTTCCTGTTCTCATCTCCAGACGGGTAATCAAAATGAAGTTCCACATTGAGAATATGCATTTCATTTTATTCTGTACTTGAAAGCAAACACAGTTGGCCCTTTCTCCTGTAATAAGGCAAATCCTTTCTCTCTTTTCATTTCAGAACATAAAGATGATGCCGGTGACACCAAGACCCTAAGAGCTTCATTTCAGCTTCCTCCTGGCAGAAAAAGGCAAATTTATTCTGGTTAAGATATTTTGTCTTGGGTACGTGGCATTTGTTCTCTTAAACCCATGGAAGTTGCAGCTTATGAATCTAGTAATACTTTTATTTCTATTGTCAATTATTTTATTTAATTTGTAAACCTGGAGACACTCCCCCAACCCAAGTTATGCACTAAGATTGACTAGACAGTTTGTAGGAATTGAGAGAAAGATCAGCACAAATCTAGCATAAAAATGCATGCTTTGGGGTCATTTGCTGGATTTTGCCTGGCACGTTGAATTATAGGAAAGAGCACAAGACTAACAGTCAGAGGATGTGGCCCCAAGCCTTGGCTCTTTGGGTGTGTGTGTGTGTGTGTGTGTGTGTGATACTGGGGATTGAATCCAGGGGCATTCTACCTCTGAGCTATATCCCCATACCCATTTTATCATTTTTAATTTTGAAACAAGGTCTCATTAAGTAGCATAGAGCATCACTAAGTTGCTGAGGCTGGCCACAAACTTGTGATCCCCCTGTCTCAGCCTCCTAAGTACTGGGATTACAAGTGTGCACCACCATGCCTGGCTTTGGGGTAATTTTGACAAAGTCAGGTAATACTGATAACAACAGTGTTGAACACTGGTTTATTATTATTATTATTATAGGCCAAGGACTAATTTTACTTCCATTTCAGCCTCAAGACAATGCGATAGATGATACCATGAAGAGTTTTACTTCCTATCTGAGGAAACAATCTTAGAAAGATCCAGCACATTGTCTTAGTTCACACAACTGGTACACAGGAAGGAGCCAAGACTTGGACTCAGGTCAACTGATTTAGAAGCATAGTTTGTAATAGCTATTTTGCATTGCCTCAGGGCTTCAATTACCCTCTTAGGTATTTGGTTTTCTTCTTGATAATGTCTAATAAAGTCTCTTTCCCAGGAGATTGGTTAAATCAACTCAGAAAACATAAATAGTTTGGAAATTATAAAACTAATAGAAAGGTAAAGCATTATTACCATTATTATTATAGGATTTACCAACCCAATGTCAGATAGATTATTTTCTGTACTAGGGATCGAGTCCAGGGGTGTTCTACCTCCAAGCTTCACCCCCAGCCCTTTTCTACTTTTTATTTTGAAACAGGGTCTCACTGTTTCAAAGGGTCTCACTATTGCTGAGTGTCTCACTAAGTTGCTGAGGTTAACTCAAACCTGCAATCCTCCTGTCTCAGTCTCCCAAGTACTAGTGGGCCACCATGCCTGGCTTCAGATAGCTTTTTTAACTGTTGTCTTAGGATATAGGGACAAAACACACTCCTTTGGGTATGTGTGTGTTCTCCCTAAAAGTTGTTTATATGATTCACTGAGAGCTTCTCTGCGAAGAGACTCAGTCCTCAGATAGAAAACTAGGATGTTGGGATGTGGGGAAGGGTTAGGAATAAGGAATGGAGAGGAAACTTTCTCTCCAGAATAAAAGGTCAATTTGTTTTGGACCCACAATGCAGACAGAATGGAAGCAATTAAATTGGGTTGGTGTGAGCATCCTTAGGTCTTAAGTGAATCAGAAACTAAGAAGAAAGTTGAGCAAGTAAAGACACTTGGGTTGCTATTCTAGGCTATGGGTGCCCCACTGATATCTCCTGGACCCTCAGTGTTCCCATTACATGACCATTGGATCCTTTTGTAAGCACCCATGGGTCTCCCCTGACAGCCTTCTCTCATGTCATTCAAGCGTACCTTTCCACAAATACCAAGAAATTAATGTTCCTAAGAGAAGCCCTCAGCCCATGGCATATGAGAATCGGGGAATAAATCCAGAAGCTTCTTCACCCCTGTGGGAGACCACTGAGGATGCTCTATGTAGTCTAACAGGGATCCTCGTGGAATTAAGAGCCCGACTGCCCCAGTGATGACCTTCTTGCTCCCCCCAGTGATGACCTTCTTGCTCCGGTCTTACTTCCCCATTCCTCTCAAAAGCTTCCTGAGATCACATCCTGCATAAGGTATGTGCTCTCAAATTTTTTGTCTTTGGTACTAGTGATTGAGTCTAGGAGAATTCTACCTCCAAACTAACCCAGGCATTTTATTTTATTTTATTTTGAAACAGGGTCCCACTAAATTGCTGAGGCTGGCCTTGAACCTGTGATCCTCCTGTCTCAACCTTCCAAGTACTGGAATTACAGGTGGGTGCCACTGCTCCCAGTTTGTTCTCTCAAATTCTTGTTTCAGGTCTGCTTCTGGGTAAGTCCAACCTAAGATATAGAGTAAGTGAGAAAGCTACACTGAGGTTAAGTACCAGAAGAAGTGTGATGATTTGCTTTGTAAACCAGCAACGGGGGCAATAGAATAGATGCCTAGGGCAAGCTGGGTGCGAAGGGCAGCACTGAACCTTTGCTTTGTACTGCTAGCAGCTAACCAGATGCACGTGCATTCTTAAGAAGCTAGCTAGCATCCAAGCCCAGAGTTCTGCAGACCTTGGTGGTCAGATAAGAGCACATCTCCAGTGAACAGAGATCTGATGTAGCCCTAACTGTAGCCCTGACTATTTGGCCATGGCAGTCATCCCACCAGGAGATACCTGGAGATATATAAGAAAATCTGGACTCTTCCTAAACACAGAATATATATCCTTAAAACTAGGCATTTGGTGTCACCAATGTGATCTGTCAGTCAATATTTATACCCTAACATTATGCAGCTAGATTATTCTTTTTTTTTGGTAATGTAGTTGCCTTTTTTAAAAAAATCTCATCCTTACTTGTTTCATGCAATTGATCTTTTCCCAAATGAAACAGAAAGAGAGAAGTTTTGCAGAGGGGAGGATCATGGATCAGAAAAGTGAAATTCTTCCAAGGCTTTGCTTCTCACTAATCCCGACGCTCTGAAGAGGAGCTGCAGCACTTGGATTTTAATTCAGTTCATTAATAAATGAATTATGCAATTAGTTGATATACAATTAACTGGATTCACAAGGCATGTAGAGCTAACTGGGTCAGCCTGCATTTGTATGACTGTAATGTGCCTAAATAAATACGCCATCAAAGAACATGCAGTGGAATGGCGAATCAAATTTGTCTGAGGCAGAGAATCATGCCTGCCAGCTGCTGAAAGTTCTGCAGATGAAACCTTGGTCTGAGTTGGCAGGAGAAACAAAAGCAGCACAATGCAGTACCCCAAGTGACACTCTCTCCATTAGAGCAGCATTGTTCTCCCCAGATGAGCTTGGACAGAGATCAATAAATCCCAAATCCTCCTGGGCAGAAAGGATGAGCAATTGGATTTGGATTGGGATCTATCAATCAATCACCAGCCAAAAGTGGTTCTGGCAGCATAAAACAAAAATCTCTTAGTGCAGTAGAGTCCTTCCCTGGAACCTGCAATTATGATTGACCCAGATAAAAAGTCAATCAAAATACTCAATCCTGTGATATCTAATTCCAACTGGAAAATGTAAGCCATTCATATACCTAGTTGTGGTTTGTGAGTGTGACTAATCAATCCATGTCCAGGAATTTTTCTTATAGTTAAGGCTTTGGTGGTCAAGTTAAGGTTGATATCAGAAGCTCAATGACTATCTGTGACCAAGCTGGTTTGTGTGTGTGTGTGTGTGTGTGTGTGTGTGTGTGTGTGTGTGTATGTGTGTGTGTGTATGTCTGTCTCCCTTGTTGTTGGGAGAGAGGAAATCAAATGGGAATTACTAAATTTAATAAACTTAATTTTACTTTAGAATTCTTCAAAATTTTTTTGAGATTCCCAAGACTTTCTGAATCAGAATGTATACTTTAAGAAGCCCCCCCACAACATGATTCACAGGTACATTCTATCTGCATGGCTACACAACATTCCACATTTATAAGAATAATCATTGCAATAAAATCTTTCTTACATCATGAGTTCTTTTTTTTCAAGGAGGTCTTGTGATATTATAACTAGTTACTGATAAGAATATATTACACCACCACACTTAGCACCACCATTAGATTGAGAAAATACTGGATTTGGGGTCTGGACCGGGCTTCACCACTGATTTGCTGCATAAATTGTCCCACTTCTAAAGGTTTGTTTCTTTATTTATACAACGAGAAAGTATAAACATGCTAGCTCCCAGTCTGTACTATCTATGAATATGGTAACAAAGAGAGGCAGATTTATGTGGTAATTTTGAGCATAGAATTGAAATCCAATGGTCTTTGGGTCAGATGTAGGATCAGGTGCTTAATAAGGGTGTGTCATTGAGAAATGTATTTCATCTTTCCTGACTTCAATTTCTCTAATTGTAGATTGGACACATTGTCAGTGTGCAGTTGCATGAATTTTGATGAAAGAATCCCATATTATCCAAACACAATGGAGATGTGGAATAGTTCATATCCACCACATACTCTGAGCCACTCTGCCGGGCATGCACACCAGTACTATGCACAATGGCTTAGGATGAGGGGTGGCTGGTGGAGATGCTCTGCTCTCTTAATTGGGCCCATATTCACTTGGGGATAAATTTCTCAAAATTTGAAGGACTGAATCCTTGAGTTTTACATATGAGTCTATTTTATTATATGTGAATTATAGTCAATGCAGTTGATTTTTTTTTAAAGTAGCAAAGACACTTTTTGGGGAAAGGAGTTCTTTAGCTCCCTCTCCGATATCAGATTTCCTGATATGATTTGTAGAATGCAAATCCAAATAGGAGAGGAACAAGGAGAGGTGAATTAAACTTTTGGAACACAGGATGAACATTTGTGAAAAAACCATTGCATTTATCTATCTTTGTAGTTGACCCATGCAGCCCCTCACAAGTCATTATATTTTTGTCAGAGTAGTAAGGTACAACTTCTGTCACCTGCTAGTGGAGGTTGTTCTGACTCCCCTTGGGGTTATCCCTCCTGGGGCAGAGATGTGATAAATCTCCAGAAAAGATGGGCAAAGTTAAACACTAAGATTTCCTCAAAGACCCCATGTCATCCTATAGTCACCTCAGTGGGAAAAGGAGACCAGAGACAAGCTCCTTCATTACCTTCTCCCAGAGCTCAGAGAATTTGCTTGAAAACAAAAATGCTCACATACAAACACAGCTACAGATTTAACCTCGAGTGTCAAATGTAAAGAAGTGAGCAAATTGCTGAAATGAGTTGAAACACACCCTCAGGACTTCTCACCGCAAGCTGTTAGTCTCTGACCTGGGTTGATGATCAGATCCAATTAGCAGGTGCTACCTTAAAATTATAGAGCTAAAAGGGCACCTTAGAGATCAGCTAGTCCAGGGACGTTTACATTATTTTTAGCCATCAAATATGTTCTTCAAACCAAATTGTATGCAAAGAAGTAAACTAATTAAATGGATAGATGCATAGGTGATCTAGTGGAAGCAGAGGTGGGAATTCCAGTGCCCCACCCACCACCACCCTAGTATGGCCTGTGAAGAATGCATGGGATCTGATCTAATACCCACATTTGATTGGTTAAGAAACCAAGATTCTGAGAGATCATGGCTCTAAACTTAGGCAGAGACAGGGAGCTCCTGACAACCATTAAAAAAAATGCTTTTCCATTATACAAAGCTGCCTCGACTAACAGCTCAGAAACCCATTACTCTGGGCCAAATGATTTGTTCTGTTCTGTGTCACTCCATGGAGAAGCCCGAGGACTCCATGCAAGAGTCAGGCAGCTCCGATTTGCTTAGCAACCACAGGCCATTATTCAACTGAGCATTCCTTCCCAGAGTTGGTCTTGTCATTTAGAGAATCCCGTACCACCCAGACTGGAAGGGAAAGTGCCCTTGCATCTCAGAAGAAATGGGTCTGGAATAGGAAGGAAAGGAGAACAAGGTAGGGGTGTGGGGTACAGGCCAAACAAAACTGAGTCTGGTGTCTGGTACCTCCTGCAGCCTTGTCTTAGCTTCCCACATTCCCTCTCCCCTGCACCTATTATCCAGGTGAATGATTAACACCTAAGAACCCAAAACCCACAGAGTTTGGTAAAAGCCATAGTTATGCCTTCTTCATGTCTCAAAGAGCTTCCTCCACAGGTTATCCAAGAGCAAGCTCTCAGGGGACTGAGCCTGGAGGTGTCTCAAGCTAGTGCCCCTGAGGCAGCCCAGCTGAACTAGCAAAGGCAGGGATTCTATCACTTAAAGCCAGGGGCCTCAGATCACCCAAGAGCCTCTGATTTACATGCTTCCTCTCTGAACCCCACTAGTGAGCAGGAATATAGATTGCTACCCCTTCAGAATTGACCTAATGGCTGTGGGTTAAGGATGTCTATAGTATCAAAGCTCCTATCTCTGCTCTCATCATCCCTCCTCCTTGTTCAACTTTAAGGTAGGTCCTAGGTGCCCTAGAAGGAGGAAGGGATCAATCAATCTCAATGAGTATCAATGTGTTACTGAAATACCAACTTCTGGAATAGCTATGGATATGCCCTGGGCTTCGAACCCTGGAAGACACTAAAGTGCTCCCCAAAATATGCCTTTAATCTTTGTGTTGTACACTCTGTGACCTAATATCTACACCCAGATCTCTACCCCAGCCTGTCAGTGCCCAAGTTCTATCTACATCCAGCTTCCCATGGTGGTAAGCAGACCAGCAGAATGGACCTGTAGTGACCCTATGAAGAGCTGAATAAACCTCCCTATTGTCATGGAAGAACTTGGGGCTCATGGAGAAGCAGCTCCTCAGACTTGTTTTGAAATTTTTATCCCATTCATTACCCCAGACCAACGCCGAATGAAAGCAGAGGAAGTTCCCCAAAGATGTTTGAAGATGAACTAGTTATGTTCTGAGAAACATGGCTGGGTTCACCCAAGTGCGGGATCAGCGGAGCCTGATTAGCCTACAAGGTCTGTATGGATAATGAATTTGCTGATGGCAGCAATGGCAGAAACACAGAAAGCTCCAGGTCTCCAGACATGTGTTGTCCAGTTCAATAGCCAAAGCCACAGGTCCTTCATGACCGCTGTTCTATGATTGTAGACAGTTCTTATGACAGTACTGTTCTAGACCTTTGTTTAGTCGTCTACTCGTCTCAACAAACATGTGAGTACCTAGTAGGTAGTTACTAGCATGTTAGGCACTGAATCCTGTTTTCAGATTACAAGGTCTAACTGGGGTTCGGGGGAGTTGCTGCTGGGGAGGCTGCAGAGAGGTGATGAGTTACCCGACTCATAAGGGCCAGCAGATCTTGAGGTGAAAATGGGTGGGGACTCCGAAAGTGCTTTATAGAGAGAAGAACTGGCATATGCACAGTAACACCTCTTCCCCCTGGCCTGCTTTTGGTCAGTTCTCAGCACTACTGCTCTAATCTTTTAGTTAACTATTGACCAGCTCAGTGACCTGGTTGAGTCTGTTTTTTCGTTTGTAGAATCTGCCTCAAAGGATTATTTTAAGTAACAAATAAAGTTCAGCATAGGAAGGTATGTATCATTGTGGATAATACATATTAGAAGTTCAATAAATATTCGTTCTTTTCTGGTGTCATTCGTCAGGACAAGAGCCGGGGGTCATTAGGTAACCACTCTCTCCCAGGCTTCCCTGCCCAGGTCCTGGCTGCAGAGGGCTATGCCACTGTGGTTTCATGTTCTGCCTGTGTGCTGGGCTAGAGTGCCGCTGTTAATTGCAGGCATTTCCAGCCCACAGTGGAGCCTTCTTTTCTTTTCCTTGCTTTGTTTTGCAGCAGGTGGTTCTCATTATTGTGCAGCAGGTTGGTGGCAGCAGACACACTGGCAGGTGCCATGTGATTCATGAGGCACACATCTCATGCTCGGGGGCTATAGGCAAACTCCATCAGGGATGCAGTTTGAGATGTCTCTGGTTGACCTCAGCCTCCTGGGATGCAGGCTCATGACGGGGAAAGGGATGGACTTTGGAATCAGAGCTAGTATGGAAACACAGCTCCGTTGCTTAGCAGCAGCCTAAGCTTGGTAAAGTTATTATTCTCTCTGCACTTCATTTTCCTCATCTATTAAGTGGGTATCTAAGTCTGTTTTGTGCTGCTTTCACACAACACCACAGATTGGGTAATTTATAATGTACAGAAAGTTATTGACCCATGGTTATGAAGGCTGGGAAGTGTAAGATTGAGGGGCTGCATTGGGTTATTTAGGACTTTCTTGCTGGGTCATCCCATGGTGGAAGGAAGGAGAGGGTAGGGCAAGAAAAGGAGAGGGTAAAAGGCAAAGGGGATCAAACTTTTCCTTTTATAAGGAGTCCACTTCCAAGATAAAGAGCCCGCTCTGATAACAGCATTAATTCATTCATGTAGGCACAGCCCTTGTGACTGAATCACCTCTAATTAGGCCGCACTTCCACACCATTGCCCTGAGGATTGAGTTGCCAGGACATTATTTTGGGGGGCACATGCAATCCATAGCAGGGAGCTAATGCTCTTCAGCTCACAGATTTATTGTGAGAAGTGGCATGGTGACATACAGCAGGCACCTGGTTCAGTACAATAATTCTATTCAGTGCTGGCTTGCTTTCCCTTCTGATGCTAAGAATTCAAAAACTCTAGTGTAGCACTGGGGATGTGACTCAGTGGTAGAACACTCGCCTAACATTTTCAATGTCCTAGGTTCAATCCCCAGCACCACAAACAAATAAACAAACAAAACAAAACAATAAAGCATTCTAGTGTAGAGAGGCAGCTCTTAAGAAATCATCATATCTGATATTGGCTACTATGTCTAATTGGGATGAAGTTGTAGAGATGTAATTGCTTCCCAAGATAGAAGCTTAGATATGGTCACTGTAAGATTGATGACTGCCACAGTCCTCTGCCAGTAAAACAAGGAAAGCAAAGCAGGTCTCCATCAGCCAGTGGCAATCCTTATTTATTTATTTATTTATTTATTTATTTATTGCAGAACTGGGGGTTGAACCCAGGGGCATTCTACCTCCGAACTATACCCCTAGCCCTATTTTTTATTCTTTATTTTGAAACAGGGTCTCTCTACGTTGTGGAGGGACTCACTAAATAGCTGAGGCTGGCCGTGAACCTGCAATCCTCCTGTCTCAGCCTCCCAAGTACTGGGATTACAAACGTGCACCACGACGCCCCGCTTGGCAATTCATATTTAAAAACAAAGTAAGAAGACTGTACATTGTGATTGAATTGGTTTCATTCCAGGGATGCAAGGATGGACCAACATATGCAAATCAATAAATGTAATTCATCTCATAAATAGGACAAAAATTTATGATCATCTCATTAGATGCAAAAGAAGCATTTGACAAAATTCAGCACTCATTCATGTTAAAAACTAAAGAAATTAGGGATAGAAGGAACTTAACTAGACATCATTAAGGCTACAAATGACAAATCCAAAGTCAACATCATACTAAATGGGGGGAAACAAAGCATTTCCTCTAAAATCAGGAACAAAACAAGAACATCCATTCTTACCACTTTGATTCAATATAGTACTTGAAATTTTAGCCAGAGAAATTAGGCAAGAGAAGGAAATAAAATGATACAGATAGAAAAGGAAAACGTCAAATTATCACTATCTGCTGATGATATGATTTTATATTTAGAAGGCACTCCTTCCCTCCCCCAAAATACCAGAAGACTTCTAGAGCTGATAAATAAAGCAAAGTAGAAGGATCAAAAAAGCCGGGCATGGTGGTGCATGCTTGTAATCCCAGTACTTGGGAGGCTGAGACAGGAAGATCGCAGGTTCACGGCCAGCCTCAGCTACTTAGTGAGGACCTCTGCAACTTAGTGAGACCCTGTTTCGAAATAAAGAGTAAAAAATTAGGGCTGGGGGTGTAGCTCGGAGCTAGAATGTCCCTGGGTTCAATCCTCAGTACCGCAAAAAGAAAAAAAAAGAAGGATAAAAAATCAACATATAAAACTTAGTGGTTTTTCTATACACCAATAGTGAATCCTCTGAAAAAGAAATGAAAACGATTCCATTCATAATAGCTTCAAAATAAATTAAATACTGAGGGAAAATCTAAACAAGGAGAAAAAAGACCTCTATAATGAAAAAGTATGGAATATTAATGAAGGAAATTAAAGAAGACACTAGTAAATGGAAATATCTCCCAAATTCTTGGATAAGCAGAATTAATATTGTTAAAATGGCCATATGACCAAAAGTGATCTATAAGTTCAATGCAATCTCCATTGAGATACCAATGACATTCCTCACAAAATGAGAAAAAACAGCCCTCAAATTCATATAGACAAATAAAAGATCCAGAATAGCCAAGGCAATTCTGAGCAATAAGAGCAATGCTGGAGGCATCACAATTCCTGACTTCAAACTATACTACAGAGCTATAGTAATAAAAACAGCATGATATTGGCATAAAAACAGACAAGTAAACTAGTAGAATCGACTAGATGATACAGAGACAAACCTACACAGATACAGTCATCTGATACTCGATAAAGGCACCAAATACATACATTGGAGAAAAGATGGCCTTTTTAACAAATGATATTGGGGAAATGGGATGTCCTTATGTAGAAGAATGAAACTAGATGACCCTGTACAAAAGCCAACTCCAAATGTACTAAAGACCTAGGAATTAGATCAAAAGCTTTACAAGTGCTAGAAGTTGGTCAATGCTCCAATGTATAGTCACTGACATCAGCTTTCTTAATAAGACCCCTAAAGCTCAGAAAAAAAAAACAAAAAAATTAATAAAACAGCATCAAATTAAAAAGCACAGGAAGGGGATACAAGATGGTGACCAAGGGAGACACCACGCTACGATCTCTCTGAGACTTGGATCTCAATCACTGTGAAAGCAACCTCTCCACAGGAGAAGAAAAGCAAAGAAAACCTGAAATAAACAACGGAAAGTTTGAAATGCGACGGAATCAAAGCCAGAAGACAAAACAGATGAAAGTAAAAAGCTCCAAGCGCCTTACCTAAGGGACGGCGGCGGCGCCATCTTGGCCGGACCGCGCCGGCCGCTTCTGCCTTTGTGGCTTCCACACGCCGCTGGCAGAGAAGCCAGAGACCTGCTGTGAGTTCAACTGCAGGTCAGCAGAGACGAAAGCGAACAGCGGCTCCTCCACACTCAAGACGCCAAACAGCGGCGGCGACAGCGGCTGCAGCGGCGCCATCTTGGCAGGACTTTGCCAGCGGCTACCAGCATTGTGGCTCCTGCACAAGACCAATGGAGACGCTGGCGACCTGCTGTGAACCCAGCAGCTGCAGAATAGCAGCAGTGAAGGCGACCAGCGACTCGCTCCACGCACAACACAGACCCGAACTGCTGCGTCGGCAGAAGTAGCAGCGGCGCCATCTTGGTCAGACCAAGCCCACAGCAACCGGCAGTGCGGCTTCTGCAGGCCACCAACAAGGAAGCCAGGGAGCTCTTCTAAAACCAGCACTGCAGAGCATCAGCGACGGGTGTGAGCAGCAGTTCAATCCACACTCGGCAGAGTCCCCAGGGCCTGGAGGCCTGACCAGAGCCTGCAGCAGCGACTGAGCCCCCCCCCCCACAGAGATTAAGAGCAGTGCTCAACAATACCGTAAGTCAACAAGCCACCCCAGGGGGAGACCACCCAGCACAGCCACAGGGACTCTCAGGGTCTGAGATGGTACGGATTGCCCCGGTGGAGGTGGGAGTGGGGTCTGCTGTGGGACGCAGTAGATGTGTGGATAAGCAGACAGTCCCTTGCAACATTTGGGTGGGACAGACTTGCAGCCCGCAGGTGGCAGTACCCTTATAGAGTCCCCGGGGATCGCCACAGGACATACGCCTGTGGTACCTGGGGAAAATTGGACCAAACCAGCCTTCTCTGTGGAAAACGTGGAGTTCCGTGTTTGCACAGAACCAGGGCAAAGTGACACCCGCTGCTTCTGTAGGCAAAGAGAGACACAAGCCCGGGACCCCCTTCTGGTGACACCTGCCACAGGTGTAGACAGAGAGAGACATAGGAACAGCACAAGGGGAGACCGCAAAGACCCACGCTTGCAGTGAGAGGAGCAATGTGACACTGGCCGCCTGCACAGGTAGTGAGAGGCACCAGGCAAGGGTCTCAATCACTGAAAGAGTCCAAGAATTGGGCCTGCAAATGGACATTATACCGAGCAAGTGAGAATAACCATTCAGTAAAGGCTATTCAGCCTTTAAGGCTCACCTAGTAGCAACTATCTACCTCAAGGATAAGAAACCATCAATGCAATACCCATTAAATTACCAAAGTCATTCTTCACTGACATAGAAAAATCTGTCCCTAAATTCATTTGGAACAACAAAAAACCCAGAATAGCCAAAGCAGTTCTCACCAACAAGAACCATGCAGGAGGCATCACAATACCTGACATGAGACTATACTACAAAGCCATAGTAATAAAAACAGCATGGTATTGGCACAAAAGCAGACACGTAGACCTATGGAACAGAATAGAAGACTCCGAAACCAACCCACACACCGACAACCAATTGATTTTTGACAAAGGGGCTAAAAACACCCACTGGAAAAAAAGATAGCCTCTTCAACAAATGATGCTGGGAAACTGGCTAACCATATGCAGAAAAATAGAAATAAACCCCACTTTCTCACCTTATACAAGAGTCAATTCAAGATGGATCAGAGACCTAGAAATCATACCAGAGACCTTGCAGC
Organism: Glis glis; assembly: GCA_004027185.1. Lineage (NCBI taxonomy): Eukaryota > Metazoa > Chordata > Mammalia > Rodentia > Gliridae > Glis > Glis glis. The sequence continues at coordinate 42,135 of PVJS01013032.1, forward strand.
TACTCAAAGAGGGCATAGGCCCAACACTTCAACGCAGAGGCACAGGTAAAGACTTCCTCAACAAGACCCCAAAGGCACAGGAAACTAAAATGAGGATCAATACATGGGATTGCATTAAACTAAAGAGCTTTTGTGCAGCAAAGGAAACAATCAAGAACCTCAACAGAAAGCCGACAGAATGGGAGACGATTTTTGCCAGCTACTCCTCTGATAGAGGACTCATATCTAGAATATACAGAGAACTTAAAAAAATCACCACTAAAAAAACAAATAACCCAATCAAAAAATGGGCAAGTGAACTAAATAGACACTTCCCAGAAGAAGAAATACAAATGGCCCATAAATGCATGAAAAAATGTTCAACATCATTAGCAATCAGAGATATGCAAATCAAAACTACCCTGAGATTTCACCTAACCCCAATTAGAATGGCAATCATTAAAAACACAAACAACAACAAATGCTGGCGAGAATGTGGAGAAGCAGGAACTCTAATACACTGTTGGTGGGATTGCAAATTAGCACAACCACTTTGGAAAACAGTGTGGAGGATCCTCAGAAGAATGGGAATGAACCTACCATATGACCCAGCAATACCACTTCTAGGCATCTACCCAAAAGAACTGAAACCAAACTACCAGACTAATGCATGTGTATCTATGTTTATAGCTGCACAATTCACAATTGCCAAACTTTGGAACCAGCCAAGGTGTCCATCGACAG
>PVJS01013033.1:8475-36835 GCA_004027185.1 Glis glis
AAAAAAAAAAAAAAAAAAAAAAAAAAAAAAAGAAAAAAAAAAAGAAAGGAGTGAGGTGATGTGGCTTGAACTAGGGTGATGATAATAAGAAATAATAAGAATAGAAAGATATATATTTTTTGTGGTACTGGGGATTGAACCCAGGGTCATTCTACCTCTGAGCTACACCCCCAGCCTTATTTTTTATTCTTTATTTTGAAACAGAGTCTCATTAAGTTGCGGAGGGTCTCACTAATTTGCTGAGGCTGTTTGCGAACCTGCGATCCTCCTGTCTCAGCCTCCCAAGTCCTGGGATTACAAGCATGTGCTACCATGTCCGGCTGAAAAGAAATAAATTTAAGGAAGAATTTGTAGGAAAGGTTCCCATGATTCTGTTCATTTCCCTCCTCAGCTCCAAACTTCCAATGATTTCTTTCCTACAGAATACACTCCTGACTGCTTATCGTGACGCTGAAGAATATATATAGCCTGTTCTCAACCCGCTGTTTCAACCTCACTTCCTAGCACCCTCATGCCAGAACTCCAGCCAGGCCCCCCAGTCCTCATGCCTTTGTGCTCTGTGCTTCTTTGGTCTGCAGTGCTTTTTCTTCTCTCACCCCAAATCTCTGCCTCACAAAATCACACCCACGAATCCTCATACCCAAGAATCTTTCCCTGGTTCCCTCACCAATTTTTCACTGATTTACATTTATAAGTATTTCCTATTTATTTATCCACATCCCTCATTTTTATTTTTGTTTTTTTCTCAAAAAGGATTTGAGGTGGCTTATGGGATGACCTCAAGGTCTTTTTCATCCTGAGACTCTGATTCTAAGTAGACGTGTATAAGGGCTGGATATGGGTGGCCATTCTTCTCTAGGGAGTAAGATTTTCTGTGACTGTGATTTGGTTGTGACTGACGAGTATATGTGAATGACATATCTGTTTGCATGCCTGAGTATGAGTATGTGGCTGTCACATTTGAACATGGGCAATGATAGGAGAGGTTTTGTTTATGCTATAATTTTTTTCCTGAAACAAACTTCTTACCTTTTGTGTCTTGATAATGCTTCCACATTCTTTAAGACTCAGATCAGTTTTTTCCCCCAGTTATTTTCCTTATAGGAAACAATCCCTGAGTTCCCCAGGTTGGGATGAGTTTCTACTCTTGTGCTTACCTTTGTCTGTAAGCACTAATGGGATGAAGTTTGATTCATCCCATTAGTATTTACTAAGCACCTCTTATGTCACAGTAACTGTGCTAGGTACTGGTATTTGGTAGAGAACATAATAGATACAGTCGCTGCTTTTTTGGAGTTTACATTTAGTAGGAGACAGACAATAACAATTATAGGAACATGTTGTGAAGTGTCACCAGGAAGAAAAAAAGAAAAATAATGGAAGGATATAAGAATAACAAGGGGGATTATTGTACCTTGGCCAGTATGGCTGAGGAAGGTTTGACCCTCCAGAAGGGTTTTTTTTTTAAAAAACCTCTTTCTCGTGTGAGAATTCCTGTCAGCCAAGAGTCCCCAGCACTCAGAGTAGGGGGAAGAGGATCAAGCTGACCAAATCAGCTAATAATCAATGTTATCAATTAATTCTCAGCTCTCCCCTCACTTTAGGTCTTATTCAGACAGGAAAATAGAGGGAGATTTTGCTAGAAGGGAAATAGGCAGTCAAGAATATGCTGAAGGGATGCCGGGCATGGTGGCACACGCTTGTAATCCCAGTACTTGGGAGGCTGAGACCGGAGGATCCGGGTTCGCGGCCAGCCTCAGCTACTTACTGAGGCCCTCCGCAACTTAGTGAGACCCTGTTTAAAAATAAAGAACAAAAAATAGGGCTGGGTGTGTAGCTCGGAGGTAGAATGCCCCTGGGTTCAATCCCCAGTACTGCAAAAAAAAAAAAAAAATTAAAAAGGGCTGGGGGTGTAGCTTGGAGGAAGAATGCCTTTGGGTTCAATCCCCAGTACCATACACACACACACACACACACACACACACACACACACACACACACACACTGAAAGGGAAGCATGTGCGTGTAATCCCAGCTACTCTGGAGGCTGAGGCAGGAGGATTGTAAGTTCAAGGCCAGCCTGGGCAACTTAGTGAAACCCTGTCACAAACAAACAAACAAACAAACAAACAAACAAAACAAAAACAAAGAATATGCTGAGGAGAAAACCAAGACTTAGGGTGGGGTGGAGTGCGGTGAGGGGTGCTGAGGTATCCCATGGCAAAGCTCCTCTCATTCTTTCCCAGTGCTGACACAGGGCAGGGATGTTGAGTGGTCAGCTCCAGCCAAGGAGGAAAGAGTGGAGAGCCCTTCTCTCTGAGACACTGGCCCACTGGGGTCCCAGACCAGGCCAGCCTGGAAAAAGTGGTAGGTGAGGTGAGGTAGCTTTGGCACAGATGTCCACAGCCTTTCCAAGAGGGTGTCATGCTCTAGGCACAGGTGCCAGCGCAGGCTGGACACCAGCTCCTGCAGGAGAGGACTCTGAAGTTAAAGATGTCAACATGACTTTTCTCTCCAATCCAGCCATAGCTGCTCAAGGGCAGGGATTGTGTTCATTTTTGTAGTGCATGGGTCTAGCATGTAGTGGGTGCTTACTACATATCTGTTGAATTGAATTGAAGTGTGCATTGGGGAGGGAGGATAGTACTAAGAACTCATTTAGAAAGAAATAGAGCTGGCAGGTACTGTAAATAAGCAAATGACTTATTTCATTCCAGAGACCCAGGCTGGGCAGTTGAGGACCTCAGGGTTAGAAATCCAGGCAGAGGTCACAACCCATATGACCAGCATGAGACTGGGTTACAGAAGGGGAACACCTGCAGCAAGCACTAAACCAAGGGCAAGGCAGGCTGTCTTCTTGGAGACCATTCGTTCTCTACTGGGGCCACAGTTGACAGCACCTCCCACTCTGGCCAGAGCAGGTCTCAGAGTGGGTGGTCCAGGCAGAGACAGGCACCTGTGGCCATGCACATTCCCCAGGTGCACTCCTGGCTTCCATCCACCACTGCACCCATTTTTGACAGCCTTTGCTTGTTTTTTTCCACCTGGGGTCTACTGTGAAATGGGACTCAATTACCTACCTTCACTTTCTTCCTAGCCCCTGAGCAAGCACAGAAACTATTTGGAGTTGCTTTTTTTTTTTTTTTTTAGAAGCTAGTTGGTAATCACAGTGAAACAATCTAGCATAGTCATTTTCAAAGTGTGGTCTTGGGATCCTGAGGGCCCCTGAAGTCCTTTTAGGGGAGCTGTGAAGTCAAAACTATTTAGAAAATAACATTAAGATGTTATTTGCAAGCTGGGCGTGGTAACGCATGCCTGTAATCCCACTATTTGGGGAGCAGAGATAGGAGGATTGCAGGTTCGAGGCCAGCCTCAGCAACTTAGTGAGACCCTGTTTCAAAATAAAAAATAAAATAGGTCTGGGAGTGTAGCTCAGAGGTAGAATGCCCCTGGGTTCAGTCCTCAGTATTAAAAAAACGTTCTTTGCCTTTGTCTTTGTCATGTTCTTTCTTCTGTGACTGTACAGTGGAGTTTTTCAGAGCCTGCACAATGTGATTACATCATCTCTCTGACAGCCATGGAAGGCATGCTTGGGCACTTTTGTATTTTCAAAATTTATCAGTTTTTATTTCTAATATGGTAAATACTGATAGGTATAATACACATAGAAGTTCTTTGAGGGCCCCAATAATTTCTAAGAGTGTAAAGGGATCCTGAGACCAAAAAACTTAATTACTAACTAGTGTAGTACACAAATCAACCTAGAGAACTACTAAGTGTTAAAAAAAGTGTTAGACCTCTCATTGGCCTTTATTGAAATATAAATTGTGTTAAGCCTGCTCTTTTCAAGCTCTTCTGTGTGTGGGTGAGTGGGTGGGGGTATACTGGGGATGGAACCCAGGGGTATACTACCTCTGAGCTATACTCCCAGCACTATTTTATTTTTATTTTGAAACAGGGTCTCACTAAGTTGTGGAGAGCCTTACTAAGCTCTTTTGCTGACTTTTTACATTATTCATCAACAATATCCTACATGTTTATTTTTCCTTTATTCTTGGAATAGGTGTTACTGAATGAACCCTTCCAGCCCTACCCTCAGTGCCCCCTCACCTTATTTATTTTTGCCTAAGAGTAGGAGAATATTAGAAGTGTGTAATCAAGCATCTAAATGATTCTGTATGATTAATTATATCTTGAAGCAAACCCCAATCTAATATAGTGAAAACATATAGAAATCGACTTCATTTTTTCCTACCTGGAATGAACTGATAGATTATTGATCATCTGTGATGTATCTAGTATCTCTGTGGTCCACATGAACAAAACTGGTAGAAATGACTAGATTTTAATTGATCACTTCACAAGTCAGGTTTCACAAAATATATTGAACTGAAGTCTTTCCCTGAAGTTGTGAGGCCAGTTTCCTGTGTGAGCACAAGCTGGCCAGAGTGACTGTGGTCTGAGGCTGACAGGTCCAGTGGCTTAGGAAGGAGAAATGTGAGGTTCAAGGAAGCCAGGCAGGTGAGGGACAGAGGCGCACTGTGTCGTGTGCCAGTGAGGTGCGTGCAGGGCTGAGAGCACTCATATCATTTGCTTATCTATGCAGTGTGGCTTGTGTGTTTGTCCTGGTGTGTTTGTCCTGCTACTTAGTAAGCAGGGCAATGCTGCTTATGGTAGGTGTTCCATACATGTGAAATGAACAAATTCACAGTTTTTCACAGGTGGAATCGCTATCTCTAGCATTTCCCCCAATTGCCATAGGCTGGAAGTCTCTTTAATTCCCTGTGTGGAGGCACTGTACACAAGTGGTCCATATGATAATGTTAACATTTAACTGACAACATAACAGTCATTAACAGTCACCTTTGGGAGGAGGTCATAGTGACTGGTACCCAGAAAGGATGGGTTGGAGGAGCCCCAGTGAGAGCTGTGATAGTCTGGTGGGAGGCCTGGTGGCATAGGGAGTTCAGGAAGATGATGGGCTGGGTACTTCATCTATTACTTCCCTGTTTTACCTTTCCAGCCTTATCTGCCTTTAATGTAGGGGTGCAACTCCCTCCACCCATCCCCCACTCCCTATATTTTAGTATCTTTTCAGCCTTCCCCATGTATATTTTACATCATGTATGTTTTACCAGGTTTCTCTATCTCACCTTCTCTCTTCCTGTCATGCTCATCTTGAATCCTGTTCCCTCTTCCCCATGTGCTGCTGGCACAGACTGTATTGGTGATCACATACCGAGAACCCCCAAATCCTGAGTATCAAGAATTCCAGAATCGCCTGCTAATAAGAGCCCGGGAAGATTTTGGTGTGGAGCTGGCCCCATCCCTGGTAAGTAGATCTCTCTCTGGGAATCAGGCCAGGCTGTGAGGAAGGGCTCCCTCCCTAACGCAGCATCAAGTCATGGCCATGGAGCGAGCCCCACTATGGGGCTGTCCACTTCCATCCAAGATATTTCTTTCCGCCCCGGGGATCAGTTAGGTAGGGATGGCACTTTAGGAATAAGAGGAGGGAAGAAGGTAAGCCAGAAGAGAGAAGAGGTTGAAGGAGATTCCAGGGATGAGAAAGAAGCTGGGGAAGGGCCCTTGTAGGACATTTGGAGAGCACTGCTGACGTTGACATCCCCAGATGAACCTCATCGCCGGCTGCTTCTATGATGGCATCCTGCTCTATGCTGAAGTTCTGAATGAGACAATACAGGAAGGAGGCACCCGGGAAGATGGACTTCGAATTGTGGAGAAAATGCAGGGACGAAGATACCAAGGTAATAAAGAGGGGCAGATGGAGGCCTGAGGGCTGATCCCAGGCTCAGGAATGGAGTGGGCAGAACAAGAAATATGTCAGGGACAGCAGGGAGAGTCAGTAGAGCTCAGGAACATGGCAGAGGTGGACACACATCAAATATAGGGGCAGGAGCTTGGTGTGTTGGCGCACGCTTGTAATCCCAGTACTTGGGAGGCTGAGACCAGAGGATTGCAGGTTCAGGGCCAGCCTCAGCAATTTAGCCAGGCCCTCAGCAACTTAGAGCTTGCTTCCAAATAAAAGAATGAAATAGGGCTGAGGGTGTAGCTCCAAGGTAGAATGTCCCTGGGTTCAATCCCCAGTAACACACACACACACACACACACACGCACACACACACACACATACACACACACACGCGCACAAAATTAGGGACAGTGACAAACCAGGCATGATGACACTTGCCTGTAATCCCAGTACTTGGGAGGTTGAGACAGGAGGATCGCATGTTCTAGGCCAGCCTCAGCAATTTGGTGAGACCCTTGTTTCAAAATAGAAAACAAAATAAAAGGGCTGGAGGTGTAGCTCAGTGGTTGAATGCCCCTGGATTCAATCCCCAGTAACTACACACACAAAAAAGGAGAGGGGTAGGGACAGACTCTGAGGCAGCAGAGGGGACTGTGGAGATAGGAGAGGGGCCTAGGGTAGATCTCAAAGTGAGGGGCACTCTTTTCTATCCTAGGTGTAACTGGGCTGGTTGTTATGGACAAGAACAATGACCGGGAGACTGATTTTGTCCTGTGGGCCATGGGAGACCTGGATTCTGGAGACTTTCAGGTGATGGGGGAGGGGCAGGGAAGAGAGTAACCCTGTAAAATCCAGCCTTCGGGGGTTCAGTGGGGGCAGAATCAAAGGTTCCAGGGGCAGGGACTTATTTTCTCTGCTGGAGCTGCATCCTGGCTGGCTGGCGACCTGGGGAGAAAGGCAGCACAGTGGCCGGGGTCTGAGGGAGGTGACTGGTGGGAGCAGGCCCGTGGGCCCAGTGTTCTGCTTTCTCACAGCCTGCAGCCCACTACTCAGGAGCTGAGAAGCAGATCTGGTGGACAGGACGGCCTATTCCCTGGGTGAAGGGGGTCCCCCCCTTGGACAATCCCCCCTGTGCCTTTGACTTGGACGACCCATCCTGTGATAAAAGTGGGTGTGTGCAGGGACTGGGAGCCATCCTTCCTCCCTTTCCATTCTTTACCTCCACCCTTACCGACTCCCTGCTCTTAGCTCTCCCTCCTTACCCTCGAGAAATCTGTCTGCTCCTTGCATCTGCACCTGTCCCCTCCCCATTCTTACAACCTCCTGCCCAGTCTTTCTCAGGGTCTCTCTCTTCCCTTCAGCTCCACTTTCCACTCTGGCAATTGTGGCTCTGGGCACAGGAATCACCTTCATCATGTTTGGTGTTTCCAGCTTCCTAATTTTCCGGTGAGTTCTGGGCTTTCTGCTGACCTCCTCCATACCTCCCCATTGCCACAGGGCCTTTTCCTGAGGCCAGGGGACCCCTGTGATATGAGGTAGGGGCAGCAAGTCTCCTAATCTGGTGGTTGTCTCTTAGACCTTGACATCTTCCTCTCTTGCCTTTCTCTTTGGTTGTCCTTTGACCCAGGTGTTTGTTCCACTTTTGGTTCTAGCCTGGTACACTAAGTAGTGATTTTGAATGGGGTTAAGGTCAAAGGTGAACTTTCTATGGATGCTATCTTTTTTCTTAAAAAGAACTTTCACCTCCAAGCTCCGTGTTTGTGAATGGGTGTAGGCACATGCCAGACTTGTAGAGAATGTGTACTTACCTTCCAGTCCTGTCTCCAGGGTGTAACAGTGGAGCTACAGGGGCTTCCCTGCAGCCCCTCTGTTGGCTAAGGGGTGGCAGGATTGGGCTTGCCAGTCAACTAAGGAGTGCAGTCCTTACAGAAAACTGATGCTGGAGAAGGAGCTGGCTAGCATGTTGTGGCGCATCCGCTGGGAAGAACTGCAGTTTGGCAACTCGGAGCGTTATCATAAAGGTGCAGGCAGTCGCCTCACACTGTCGCTGGTGAGCCCTTGTCTCAGCTGTCCCCGCTGCCTCCCGCTGACTTCCTGTCCTTTCTTACCCTGGACCTTTCCCAGCACATCGGCCTGTAATGATAGCCCCTGCACTACCACCATCATCTAATGTTCCTTTCATCCTTCCGCCTCCATGTTGCCCTTGGCCCCAGCGGGGATCCAGTTACGGCTCGCTCATGACAGCCCATGGGAAATACCAGATCTTTGCCAACACCGGTCACTTCAAGGTGAACAATCATCTGCTTGTTCTGGTCCCCACCATTTCATCCTGTCTCATCCCCATCTGCCACCTCTGCCCCTGAACCTCTTCCCCTCATGGCCCCTCTCTGCCCAGCTGAGCTCCCGAAGGCTCTCACAGTTCTCCAGTATTTCACCGCACCTATAAACTCCTCCTGATACTCATTTTCCTTTTCCTCTTCCACTCCCACCATCAGGGAAATGTTGTCGCCATCAAACACGTGAATAAAAAGCGCATTGAGCTGACCCGGCAGGTTCTGTTTGAACTCAAACATGTATGTAATGGAGTATGGGTTGAGGCTGAGGGGTAGAGAGGGAGGGGAGGAGGAAAAGGAGAGACTATGCAATAGTAACTTTGGCTGGGAGGGTGGGGGGTGTGTTATTTGTAATTGACTGTAAGTTGTAGGTGCAACTAAGAGAAAGGTCCTCTCTTGTACTGGTAGGCTTCTGTATTTAATTTTTAGCTCGTTCAATTCTTTTGTCCTTCCCATTGTATCTTCTGCTAGATGAGAGATGTTCAGTTCAACCATCTTACTCGCTTCATTGGAGCATGCATAGACCCTCCCAACATTTGCATTGTCACTGAGTATTGTCCTCGTGGGAGTTTACAGGTGAGAAATAGGTGTAGGAGATTATGGTAGGAATGGGGGGGTACCCCAAAGTTACAATGACTCTGTGCCAAATGATAGCCAATGGGACTAGGACAGACACATAATTTATTCCATGTCACTTACCAGGATATTCTAGAAAATGACAGCATCAACTTGGACTGGATGTTTCGTTATTCACTCATTAATGACCTTGTTAAGGTGAGTCTTCCCCACTCCTTAAGAGTTCATCCGCTTTAAAATGCCTGCTTTGCTCAGTCTTTGTTATGATGTCTCTCCTAGTTCTCTGAAAGTCCTGTTTTGTCCAGCTCCCCATATTCCTATGGTTGGGTGATAATGGGTAAACAAGGTTTCTGGAGTTTATAATTTGGGGAGTGGGTTTTATCTGCCACAGGGAATCCCATACCTGGAGAAAATTCATGTTTTCCTACCCTAGATATTTCTGATGTATCTCTAGCATCACTTCTATCTATCTACAAGAGTTCAGAATAAAATCCATTAGCAGGGAAAAGATGGGTGAGATCTCCAAACATACTTTTGTTTTTTGGTTTTTTTTTTTTTTGCGGTACCGGGGATTGAACCCCAGGGGCATTTTACCTCCAAGCTACATCCCTGGCCCTATTTTTTATCCTTTATTTTGAAACCGGGTCTCACGAAGTTGCGGAGGGCCTCACTAAGTAGCTGAGGCTGGCTGTGAACCCCGATCCTCCTGTCTCCGCCTCCCACGTACTGGGATTACAAGCATGTGCCACCATGCCCGGCCTTATCTTTTGTTTTTCCTCTCATCATATTACTCTTTGACCAACATCTGGCACAGCTGTTCCTTTGTTCAGAAACTGAAATTTATAAAAGAACATTTACTGGTTAAGCTAAGAGAAAATAAGGAAAATTGTGCTAAATCTTTGTTATTCTTCCAGTATCCTAGGTTTCAACTATTTTGAAATGACCTAGAAGCCCATGAATTGTGGAGTTATAAAATTGAATCTTGTATGGGTTGGACAGGTGTTTAGAAGCAAGTCGTATAGCCAGCAAGCAAGCCTGCACTGTACCTGAAGCTGGCTTTGGTTTTCTGCTAAATTCTCATGAAGTTGTTTAAATTACACGTGTGTGTGTGAAAGTTTGCCACCAAATGAGAGAGAAAAATATTAGGTAAAGTCAATGTAGTACTCAGCGAGAAGTGTGATGGGAAATATAAGGAAAATGGCACTTGAGAGGACAATGACTTGATGGAAAAGTGATTTTGGAAAGTCTCCTTTGCAGTTTCTATGCAAGTAAATTCACAAATTGGGAGAGTCCCAAAGTTTTGTTGATAGCAAAAGGAATAAACAGGAGGAGTTCACAGAGACAGGAATTGTTCAAGTCCAGAGTTCAACATTTAGACAGAGGTGTTTTTGGTTAGCATACAGAACCTATCCTTTTTGTGTCCCGCCTGCACTGACTTGAGTGGGCTTCCAGGGTTTCTTTTATGGGAAGCACAGTCCTGCACTTTTAAGACTTGCCTTGGAGGCAAAGGTTCTCTCATCTCTGGAGTGAGCAGTTTCAGGCCTCTGTGTTGGTTGGTAGTTCTTAAGTTTTGTCCATTTTCCAAGTTTTTCTAATTTACTCTTTTCTCCCTGGTCCAGTGTCCTCTCTAGAGAACACATTCCTCCTCTGCACTGACCTGTCCACACACCGTTATGTGTTAAAGTTTACAACTGTTTAGTCCTTCTTGGTGTGGCTAGCTACTCGTGTACCTGGGTCTCAAAGCCATGTCTTCCTAATTGGCAGCCAGGCATTTGAGGCCACCATGGGTGGCATATTATTCTTGAAGTTCACCCTCATAGTTCTGTTCCCTTCACTATTCAGAAGATTGACTGCCCTTTCCAGGGTAATAATTGGTGGCTCCCCTTCTCCCCACTCTTAAGCATTTTTTCTATCCCTGGTGCCTGGGTACCTATATACTTACAGTACCAGGAAGGGATGACTCTCCCATTTTGCCTGCTTCCTTGGGTAGAAACTGTGCAAGGGATGCCTTCCAAAATCAGCTTATTGTTTTTATGGTCACAAGATTTTTTTATTTTATTTTTAATTTTTTATGGTACTGGGGATTGAACCCAGGGGCATTCTACATCTAAGCTATACCCCCAGCCCTATTTTTTTTTTTAATTCTTTATTTTGAAACAGGGTCTCACTAAGTTGCATAGGGCCTCACTAAGTAGCTGAGGCTGGCTGCGAACCTGGATCCTCTGGTCTCAGCCTCCCAAGTACTGGGATTACAAGGGTGTGCCACCACACTTGGCTTGTCACAAGATTTTTAGGTAGCTAGCTAGTGCCCATCTCATGGAGAGGGGCTCTAAGCCTGATATGATCCAGATACTTGATCTGTATCTTGCAGGGTATGGCCTTTCTCCACAACAGCATTATTTCATCTCATGGAAGTCTCAAGTCCTCCAACTGTGTGGTGGATAGTCGTTTTGTGCTCAAAATCACCGACTATGGCTTGGCCAGTTTCCGATCAACTGCTGAACCTGATGACAGCCACGCCCTCTATGCCAGTGAGTCCTGTCCCCACAATGCACTTCTAAGATTACTCCTTTGGCCTTGATTGTTTTTTGTTTTTTTTTTTTTTTGCGGTACCGGGGATTGAACCCAGGGACATACCCCTGGCCCTATTTTTTATCCTTTATTTTGAAACCGGGTCTCGCGAAGTTGCGGAGGGCCTCACTACGTAGCTGAGGCTGGCCGCGAACCCGGATCCTCCGGTCTCCGCCTCCCAAGTACTGGGATTACAAGCATGCGCCACCACGCCCAGCTTGGCCTTGATCATTTCCATCTAGGGAAGATGAGAGAGGGAGATAGAGTGACAGTAATATGGGGATGAGCTCAGTTGAGCTTGGGGGTGCCCTATTTTAGGGACCTAGTCAGTCTGTTTCCTCTTTTCAGAGAAGCTATGGACTGCCCCAGAACTGCTCAATGGGAACCCCTTGCCAACCACAGGCCTGCAGAAAGCCGATGTCTATAGCTTTGGGATCATCCTACAGGAGATAGCACTTCGCAGTGGTCCTTTTTACCTGGAGGGCCTGGACCTCAGTCCCAAAGGTGAGAGTTGATCCCCTACTCACAGCCTCTTCTTTCTGGGGAACTCGTTCTTCATCCAAGCCATTTATCCCCTCAGAAATTGTCCAGAAAGTCCGAAATGGCCAGCGGCCATATTTCCGGCCAAGCATTGATAGAACCCAACTGAATGAAGAGCTAGTGTTGCTGATGGAGCGATGTTGGGCCCAGGACTCAGCTGAGCGGCCAGATTTTGGACAAATCAAGGGCTTTATTCGCCGCTTTAACAAGTGAGAAGGCACTTAGGGACAGGGGCTCCCTGGGGATTGAAGCCTCACCAGTCTTAGTGGATGAGGTGGGGCTGGTGGGGCCAGGGCTGGGTTGGTTAGGAAGTCCTGGGAGTCTTGAGTATCTTGGAGCAGGTGCCACATCCTGGCCTCCCTGCAGGGAGGGCGGCACTAGCATATTGGACAACCTCCTGCTGCGCATGGAACAGTATGCCAATAACCTGGAGAAGCTGGTAGAGGAACGCACCCAGGCCTATCTGGAGGAGAAACGCAAGGCGGAGGCTCTGCTCTATCAAATTCTGCCCCAGTGAGACCTCTGTCCCCCTTCCCAAATTTCCCTTTGGGGTTCTGTTGGGTTCTGCCTCATCAACCTCCTGAGAAATCACTTCCCAACTCTCAGAACCCTGCTTTGACACATCTTGCCACAGTGAGCCCTCCTGACTATAGGCTAATGCTTCCATTCTGTCTCCAAATGAGCTGTGTTCTTTCTGGTTTCTCATCCCTCCTTCCTAGAACACTGCTCTGCCTTGCCTTTGTTCAGCAAGTGTTTGTAAAATAATCCCTACTTGAGACACTTAGCCCCACACACAGATCCCCTCGTGCACTTTACCATGTGCTAGGTAATGTCTTCTCAGCCACTGCTGTTTCTTCCAACCCCAGCTTTCTTGTTACAACTTAGCTGTGCTGCAGCCACATACCCCTTTCCTCTCTCTCCCCCTCCTTCCATCTTTCTTGGAATTTGGCTCACACTGTACCTTTGCATCCTAGTTCAGTGGCAGAGCAGTTAAAACGGGGAGAGACTGTACAGGCTGAGGCTTTTGATAGTGTTACCATCTACTTCAGTGACATCGTTGGCTTCACAGCATTGTCAGCTGAGAGCACTCCCATGCAGGTGAGAGCCATGGCTGAGAGGTAGAGGGTGGCATAGGGGCCTGGGAGCTTCCTGATAATAGGGAAGACTAGTTTGTTCTAGAGTCCTCATATCTTGTTATGACTTGTGGGCTGAAAATTCTTGGAAAGTCAGGTACAAGCCAGTTGCGGTGGTGCATACCTGTAATCCCAAAGGGGGGTGGGGACTGGGGTGCAGTTCAGAGGTGGAATGCCCCCTGGGTTCAAACCCTAATATAAAAAAAATGTTGGACACAAATTTTAGAGCCTTTACTTCCCTATTCTATGTTAGGTGGTGACACTTCTTAATGACCTGTACACCTGCTTTGATGCCATAATTGACAACTTTGATGTCTACAAGGTGAGAGCTGGGGCTGCCTTCCTTCCAAGGCCCTTTAAGACCCAGGTTCCTGGACCCCCACATGTATTACCCATTCCATGGTCAGTTTTCCCTCTAGGGTCTCCAGCACTATGCTTAGTAGACAGATGTGACTTCAGCATTATAATTGGACACTCTGGTCTATGACCTTAGGCTTTCCTAATCAGAACCACTATGAGTTTTAGTCCTGATCTCCCTGTTTGTATAAATACAGCCTATGCATCTTCTCCTTTCTTCTCCAGACCTGGAAGAATCATACATGATGTGGGCACAGACTGATTTAGTGGGTTCAGGGACAAGATAGGAATAAATGTTGTAAGGCTTTTTGTTGAAGTCATTGAGTTGGCAGAGAACTGGCTTTATTGTCCTTGAGAGTAAAAATGAGGTGGATTTGAATATTGGCTTGTAGCTAACTGTGTGGTCTTGGGTAAGTAACGGGATCTCCCTGAGCCTCAGTTGTTTTATCTTTAAGACGGGAATAATGGATTAGTTGTATGGGAAGAGCCTAACATTGTGTGTGGCACATGGCAGATAATAAATATCCATTCCTGTCCCTTCCACTTGGGCTTACTAGATCAGATCTATTGTTTCTGTAACAAAGAACTCCCATACATCTTTTACCCAGACTCATAAATTCTATTTTCCTCTACCTTAAAAAATCTTATACTATTATTTTCATAACTATTTGAGAGTAAGTTTCAGATATAGTGTCCCTTTGTCCCTAAATACTTAGTATGCATATCCTAAAAATTCCATTGTGTATTTCCTAAAAACAAGGACATTCTTTTGTATAATGTTGGTACACTTACCAAAGTCAAGTGCCTGTTTTCTCACCCCCTGGCCATTTGTCTGGCCCACTTCACTGGTCTGCTTTACCTTCTTACCAGCCTCTGTGTTCTTCAGTTTAGCTCGTTTTCTTGCTCATCACTTCCTATTTGTCTATGTCCTGTTGTAGACAGGCTGTCTACTCATTCTACAAACGTTTACTGAGTATTCACAAGGGGCTGGGGTGGGGAGGGAGGATTTAAAGATCCCCTTGATTTTCCTTCCTCCAAGATTCTCAGGACCATGAACCCTTATTTTCTAGTCAATGTTTTGGCCTCCCAGGCTGTCAGGATGCTCCTGATGGTGTCTAGCTTGTCTCCCAGTACTCTTTCTCATTTCCACTGACACAGATAGAGGTGACCGTTTAATCCCCCTCTCATTAGGTGGAGACGATTGGGGATGCCTACATGGTGGTATCTGGCCTCCCAGGCCGAAATGGTCAGCGCCATGCACCAGAAATTGCTCGGATGGCTCTAGCATTACTAGATGCAGTTTCTTCCTTCCGTATCCGCCACCGACCCCATGACCAGCTAAGGCTACGCATAGGGGTTCATACCGGTAAGACTAACTCTCACCCAGCCCTAGGCTCTACCTTTCCCAGGCTCTCCCCAACCTGTTTCTTTTCATAGGGCCAGTCTGTGCTGGGGTCGTTGGCCTGAAGATGCCCCGCTATTGTCTTTTTGGGGACACAGTGAACACTGCTTCTCGAATGGAGTCTAATGGCCAAGGTGAGGCAACAGCCTTCAAAAGCCCAGGCTTGGTCTCACTCTGTCTTGCTCTTTTCTTCTTTTCAGAGTTCCTCCAAATATTTCAATCTGAGAGACCATGGTTTCTAAGTGCCCCAACTTTGGGCATATTCTGGTTCTAGTCAGTGTGTGTTGGTAGGACTGGCTGCCTCCTGAGGGGTAGCTGGTTGAACAAAGTGCTCTCCAGCACTGTTAGTTCTTCAATTGCCTTTTCTCTGACTCTTGTTCTACCATCCTCCCATGCCACCCCAGCTCTGAAGATCCATGTCTCCTCTACCACCAAGGATGCCCTGGATGAGCTAGGATGCTTCCAACTAGAGCTTCGGGGGGATGTGGAGATGAAGGTGATGGCAGGCCATGGGGAGGGGGGTCATGGAAAGGGAGTATAAAAATGATTATAGGGATCATGGGTGAGAGAGGGAGATAAAGGGACTAACACAGAAGAATCTAACTATGTTCACTCCCCATGCTTCCAGGGAAAAGGAAAGATGCGAACTTACTGGCTCCTAGGAGAGCAGAAAGGACCTCCTGGACTCTTGTAAACCCCAGTTCTTCCCAAGTCAGACAATCTGCTGCTGCTTGTACCTGGGTGGGCAGTGGCCACCATCTCTCCACACATCAGACATTGTCACATGAGATGGAAAACGTGCACAAAAACCTACCTTCTATGGAAGTTGTAGCCCTCTGCAGCTCAGCCTGTACATATACCTGCCCCTCTATGGCTTGGTCTCTTTCTTCCCTACCTCCTGTAAATATCTGTATCTCAACCAGAATATTTTGGCCAAGTATAAAACAACAACAACAACAAATCATGGTGTCATAGTCTGGGATAGAGGCAGCCCCAAGGAAAGGTTACTGGATAAGGACACGTTGACTCAGAGAATCAATGAATTAGCAGTCTCAGGATGAGGGAGAACCCTTTATGTAAAGCCCCTTTCCTCCCCACTCTCCTCTCTAGTACAAAAAATATATTCCAATTCCATATCCAAATTCCCTCCTTGATCCTTAGACAGGAGTTATTGTCCCCCCTGACACCCCTGCCCTTCTCCCTGACAGGCAAGGGAAGACATTTCTCCCAATTGGTGAGGGTAATTCTCAGGTTCATAGGGTAAAGGCTGCCCCAGAGACAAAGGCACTGGTGTTGAGAAGCTGCAGTTCTTCCGGAATGGTGTGTCCAGTGTCCTGATGTTACTGACACCCTGGAAGAATGCCAGGATGAGGACAGATCCCTCTCTCACTCAAGCCAGAACAGAACAGCTCTGCCCTGCCTTCTTTTCCTTGCCCCCAACAGCTAGTCACCCTCACAAACCGGTAGCTGTGGTGCCCTCTGTATCCAGAAGGTTTCAGGCTGCTCCTGACGATAGTCATGAGGCTGTGAGGGAGAGATACTAGATAATGCCTGACCTTTGGCCCTCTCTCTCTCAATTTCTGGGCCTGCCGCTTTCCCACCTCCTGTCAGAGCCCATATGTACAAGTGGGGTGGGATGGGTTCTCACCTTTGTTGGGGCAGGAGGACCTGCTTTCACCAGCTCCATTCGGTAGTCATGGTGTGTCACTGACTCAGCATCAAAAAGCTTCCTTGTGGGTTCCTGCTCTGCCTGTACCTCTTTACTATGTAGCCCAGGGGAATGTCAAGGCCATTCTCCCCAGTTTTTCTCCTTCCCCTCCCCTCCCCTTTCCCACAGTCTCTCACCAGATCTGATGGTGCATAAGCATCTCCAGCATGGCTTCACGCTTCCCTGTGAGAGGGCAGAGTGGAGGCCTGGTTAAGAAGCAGGCCCAGAAGAAACAAACCTGAGAAAAGGAATCTTGGGGTTTGCCCTTATAGCCACCAAACAATCCACAGCCCACTGGAAATTCCTTCCTCTCTTATTTCTCTGCCTGATAGGCTCATTCTGGCGCTCTCTCTCTCTCTCTCTCTCTCTCTCTCTCTCTCTCTCATGCTTCATACCTCGAAGTGGCTGACAGAGGTTTCTTGGAGGCTGGTATGAATCTTTCTGGGTGGTGCTGGAGGACATGGGTGACTGTATTTGCATGGTCAGCAGTCCCTGGTGTCCATGTCGGAAGAAGAAACTCTCAGAGCCATCCTGTGAACTTGGAACTTGGTCCAGATGGTTGGTGGCTCTCTGTGGGCCCAAGATGGGTGACTGTGATATCCCTTCTGGTACCCGCCCTCATCACAAACTATTGGCTCCCCTAGGAAACTGGGGTCAGCCTTCAACAAAAAGGAACAGGCCAGCCGGGCGTGGTGGCGCACACTTGTAATCCCAGTACTTTGGGAGGCGGAGACCGGAGGATCCGGGTTCGCGGCCAGCCTCAGCGCTCTCTCTCTCTCTCTCTCTCTCCCTGTCTCTTTCTATCACTCTCTCTCTCTCTACTTAGTGAGGCCCTCCGCAACTTCGTGAGACCCAGTTTCAAAATAAAGTATAAAAAAAATAGGGCCGGGGGTGTAGCATGGAGGTAGAATGCCCCTGGGTTCAATCCCCGGTACCGCAAAAAAAAAAAAAAAAAAAAGGAACAGGCCAAAACCTAAATACCTCTTCCTCCCAGTTATAGAGGAGGCACTGGCCCCGTGGCAACATTTCATAGTGAAAGTTAGACTTCCCTTCAACCTTTGGGGGCTTCCATGGCCCTCGGGCACCAGGTTCTGAAACTTGCAAAGGTTTCCACGGTGGTTGTTTCTGAGGCTCCCAGTGGCACTGCTGATTCCAGGAGGTATAATTAGGGAGTAGATCTGGCCCAGGATTTCTTAACCTTTGAGGAGTGCTGGGCCTGAGCTCAGGGCCAGGGCTAGAGCCTGGGCCAGCTCCTGAAGCAAGACCAGGACCAGGACCTGAGGCAGGACCGGAGCCCTGACCAGAACCAAGGGCAAAGCCATGGCCAGGACCAGAGCCAGAGCCTGGAGGAGAGCCTGGGCCAGGGATAGAGACATGACCAGGACCAGAGCCAGAGCCATGGCTAGGACGAGAGCCGGGGCCAGGGATGGAGCCATGGCCAGTTCCAGAGCCAGAGCCATGGTCAGGACCAGAGCCAGAGCCAGGAACAGGGCCAGCGGTAGAACCAGTTACAGGGCCAGTGCTGGAGCCGGGAACAGGGCCAGCACTAGAGCTAAGGTCAATTGTAGTACAGGGATCCTGAGCAACACAGGAAACATGGATGGGTTCAAAGCCAAGACTCTCATGGCCTATCTGGTGGGATCCAGCGGAGGCTGCCTCAAGACTCTCAGAGGAGGGCTCTGTCAAGTCAGAAAAGGGTGCTGCGGTCTTTGGAAACAATGCAGCTGCTTTGGTGGTGGAGGCGGCCGCAGTGGCCGCTGCAGCTGTTGTGGTGGCGGCTGCCAGGGTTGACCTAGAACCGCCACCTGAAGGAAACGGTTGGGAAGTGGTCCCTAGTTCTTCTGAGCTGGGCTGTGCGTCTAAAGACCTGAAAGAAAACGAATGCATCAAGGTTGTCAAAAGCGGAGCAGAGGAAGTTCGCTGGCCTTCCTTTTTCCTTTACTCCTGCAGCCAGAGCTGAGGTACTCACCGTGACCGCGATCCCTCCGTAGACTCGTTAGTCTCCATCTTCGGGCTCTAGTCACCGGGTTGCCATAGAAACGGCAAATACTTCCAAGAGACTGCGCAGAACCAGAATTGAGCGGAAGTGGAGGGTGGGGGTGGAGTCAAGTCCTCTGCGGGGCGGAAGTCTTAAACCTGTCGCACCCTGGGATGTTCGCTTTCCGGTCCGACTTCATGCTGCGTCAGATGGGGTTTTAAGGTTCCGCTGTCCTCAGGCCTGGCCCTCCAAGCCCAAGCTTGATATTTTGCGGTTAAGGTGATTCTTTACCGGGACATGCTGTACACAGGCATAGGGCTGTGGCATTAGACAAAAGCCTATTTGATGTATTTGCGGAGGGACAACAGCAGCTTTCCCTTAGTTCATTCTCAAAATTTGGGAGTGGAGAGTCTTTAAACATTTTTTTTTTTTTTTTGCGGTAGCGGGGATTGAACCCAGGGGCGTTCTACCTCCGCGCTACACCCCCGGCCCTATTTTTTATACTTTATTTTGAAACCGGGTCTCACGAAGTTGCGGAAGGCCTCACTAAGTAGAGAGAGAGAGAGACAGAGAGAGAGACAGAGCTGAGGCTGGCCGCGAACCCGGGTTGTCTGGTCTCCGCCTCCCAAAGTACTGGAATTACAAGCGTGCGCCACCATGCCCGGCTTTTAAACATTTTTTTAAGGAAGAAAATACATGAAGCAGCTAAAGAGCAAAATGGTGAGACATATGGGGTAGCATGTAGGTAGCAGCTGCGTTTGAGTGAGATATTACTTCCCCAGTATAAGGTCCTTATATTGAATACCCTCCTCCCAGTTTCCCCTTCGAACCTGGTTTGGCCTCTGAATGCAGGCCAGAGTGGAGAAAGTCTTACACCTGGGTTTCAGTCTCTACTTACTCACTTATGCTTATACTTAGTGCTACTTTTCTAGAATTTGGACCCAGGGCAGACTACTACTCATGAAGCAGAGCTACATGCAAGTGCTCCTTAAACTCAGAGCAGGCCTTCTGTTTCTCAATCTGACCATTGTCAAGGGAGATCATAGCCATGATACAGTTTTATTTCCCCTTTGAGCCATAAATCTTTTTTTTTTTTTTTTTTTTGGTGGTGGTGGTACTGAGGATTGAACCCAGGGGCATTCTACCTTCAGGCTACACCCCCAGCCCTATTTTTTATTCTTTATTTTGAAACGGAGTCTCACTAAGTTGTGGAGGCCTGACTAAGTAGCTGAGGCTGGCTGTGAACCCAGATCCTCTGGTCTCAGCCTCCCAAGTACTGGGATTACAAGCGTGCACCACCACGCCCGGATTATAAATCTTTTATATATTTAAGACAGGGATGCAAAATTGAGGGACAGTAGGTTTATTAGCATCACAGTATCCCTTTTTCCCATCCCCATCTGAGCATCCAGGTCTGGGATCCTTGGTCAGTTGGCAGGTTCAACCTGGTGGCCACTGGAGCTGTCGGCCCCCAAGTACGTGAATATGCAGATGATATACAGATTGTGCGCCCAGCTTTCCATCATTGATCACTGAAATGGAGCTTGAGGTTAGGGGGTCAGGATCATGGGAGAGGTCAAAGAATGAAGTTCATATTGATGAGTAGGAATTCACAGGTGAGGGGCCCAGGGGCCAAAAGTCACTCACCAAGTCGGTATCCATCTCCCAGGCCCTCAGCTTTTGCTGTCTTCTTGGCCACAAGGAGTAGGTGTCCTAGAAGCTATAGGGAGAGGGGAGGGACATACGTGGCTTCTTTCATAGGGAACAAAACTTATAACTTAGTCCAGGACTCCTCCCAGCCAACCTCTGGTCCTGTTCTCCCCACCTGCTGGTCTTCTTCTTCAGCCTGGCTAATACGAGGAATGGGCTTCTTGGGAATGACCAGGAAATGCACAGGAGCCTGGGGGGCCACATCACGGAACACGAGGCACTGGGAGCAATGACAGGCCAGAGACTATCACATTACTTCATCAGGCCAGATGGTATCTATGAAATAACTAAGGGAATTGGGCCCTAAGGGGACCCCACCTGCTGGTCCTCATATAAAATGTCGGCTGGGAGGCTTCTATCCAGGATCCGGGAGAAGATGGTTGGGGCTGCTGTTCCAGGAGCTGCCTGCTGAGCCTTGGCCACTTCATTCCCGCCAGTTACACCTGCAGCTCCTCGGACCTGAAGGTGGGTCAGACACATCCAAGGGAGAGAGTTGGCAATACCTCTCCTATGTTCTTGGTTGAAACTGGCAGAGGCTGGGCTGGGCTGTGATATTTATTATAATGGGTTCATTATAGGACACCTATATATAGGACACCAAGACATAATGGGTTAACTTCATTCTTCTAAGAACCTATTAGTGGTTCCTACCCAAGGGAAAAGTTCCTGAGTTTCAGAGCATCAGCAGGAAAGCGTAGGCCAGATGGTGTTAGGCCTGGTTAGATAACAGGCAATATTACTATGTAGGATTCAGGAGTATAATTGACTCCTGCTAATGTTGTCTATGAAATGTAGCACTGTTCAGGGAAAAGGATCCAGAATGGGAGTCTCAAGATTTAGGTCTTGGTTCCCATTCAACCCTTCTGCAGCTTCACATATAAAGGGGTGGTTGGGCCATCTCTCTTTTTCTTTTGTCCTGGGGATTGAACACTGGGGCATTCTACCTCCAAGCTAAATCCCAGCCCTTTACTTATTTTTTAAATATTGAACAGGGTCTCACTAAGTTGCTGAGGCTGGCCTTGAACTTGCCATCCTCCTGTCTCAGCCTCCCAACTATTGGGATTACAGGCATGTGCCACCACACCATCTCTTAAAGATGTCTTGAAGCTGTTTCCTCTCACCTTGTTACTGTGTTCACTTATTTTCATTACTTGTGTTTTGATCTTTAAGTCTTGTTACCTGTTTTATGTAGGTTTTAACGCATTTGCCCTTTTGACACTAGTTGATCCCTCCTCCGGTGTCAGGTCTGACCTCTTACTGTGGATTTTAACTCTAGTAACGCATCAGCAGAGTTACATAAGAGTTTAGCTAAACGAACAATTTCTCAGGGGCTGGGAGAAAGCTGAAGTCAGTGCGTCATACTGAAGGGAGGGTGGGGGAAGAATGGACGGGATGAATTAAGACTGACTCCTGAGTCACTTCTGGAAAGTGGAGAAGATGAAAAGTTAACACTAATGCTCATTAGAAGATCAGAGGCGGCGGGGGGGGGGCAGAGGACTAGCTCCAAGAAGAGAAAGGTCACTCTGCCGGGGGCACTGAAGAAGCTGCCTGGAGCAGGCGCTGGGCCAGCTGGGCTCCAAACAGGCGAGGGCAGAAGTCGCTGCACTCTGTCCCAACCTCGCCTGTGCAGTGCGGCTGTCACCGCTAGTTTGCTTCTTTCGCAGCCATCAATCCGACCTCACCGCACAATCCCAGAGTAGGATTGGAATTGCAATCCTCGGGAGGGGCAGCGGCTCTGAGTGGCCCCGGAGGGAGTCAGAGCCTGCAGGACCCCTCCTTGTCCCCACGGCCACTTCTCACCTGCGCCCGCCAAGGCCCCGAGGCCGCCACGGCTCTGAGCGCCGCGCGCACACCCGCGGCCAGCACCAAGGCGGAAGCCATCTTCACCGAGCTGCGAGAACGACTCCACCGAGTGAGAACTCAGCTCTGCCTCCTGCCGGAGGTAGGCGGTCCTGGAGCGGCGGCCATTGGCCCCGCCCGCAGCCGGGGGCGGGCCCTGCCACTCCATTGGACAGCGCTTCTGGGCGCTATTCATCCCATTGGTTCCGCAGCCACTTTAGAGGCGGAATCTTTTCGTCCCATTGGCTGTTTCTGCCAACGCAGGGTCAATTTTCCATTTCATTGGCTTCGTCTTCTAATCAGTGTGAAAGTTCTTTTGCCTTTCTTTCCCCTAGTTTCGCTACGAGATACATTTCCAAGCATAAAGAAACCTGGAGATGGGATTTTTTTTTTTCCTAGTTAGCTGTGATTCACAGCCTTGGCTAGGTTTACATTGCGGCTCCCGAGGGGGTGGGGCTTTCATGTTCATGGATGATCCCCGGCTCTGGCCCCTTTTGGTGGTCGGGAGGAAGAGAGCGGAGCTCCGCCCCCTGCTGCACAAAGGGCTAATGTATTCTAGACCCTTTTACAGCACTGGCTGAAGGAGAGAGGGGTTCTGAGGGCATCTGGCACTTATAGATTCCAAACGCCACCTGGGCGGGGCTAAGCGTGAACTGGAACGGTTATTTTGGGTTTTGTTTTTTATTAATTAGTGGGATCAATAGCCAGCATTTTCTGTACAAAGGACAGTTTCAGCCCCTTGACCATTTCAAATATATTTTTTGCAGCTCTAGGGATTGAACCCAGCGTCCCAAGCATGCTAGGCAAGCGCTCTACCACTGATCTACATCTCCAGCCACCGCCCTCCACCCGTAATTGTAATTTTTAAAAATTTGAGACAGGGTCTCACTGAATTGCCCAGGCTGGCCTCAAACTTTCGATCCTCCTGCCTCAGCCTCCATGTAGCAGGAATTGCAGGCGTGTGCCACTGTGCTAACACCATTTCAAAGAATTTTTTGGGGGGGGTACTGGGGATTGAACCCAGGGGAAGCTTGCCTCTGAGCTACACCCCCAGCCCTATTTTTTTTATTTTTGAAACAGTGTCTCACTAATTTCTCGCTAAGTTGAGGAGGGCCTCACTAAGTTGTGGAGGTTGGCCGTGATCCTCCTGTCTCAGCCTTCCAAGTACAGGGATTACTGTGTGTGCCACCACGCCTGGCAGTGCTTGGCATTTTCAGTGAGCCTGGTTTGCTAGGCAAGCACTCAACCTCTGAGCTACCTCTCCAGTCCTGTACCCTCTCTTTCAGATAGCTTTATTATTGTTAGAAAATCCTTTCTTCTCCAAAGGGCAGGTATTTGATCCTGGGATTTCCCCCAGGAGTCCTAGCAGTCCAGGCTGCATTCCTTTCTTTGGAAGGACAGATGGCTTTCCTAAATGTAAGGAAATACAGAATGGCTTCTTCTCTGTGCCCCAGAGGCTACAGTTCTCTATGCCTCTGGGACACCTGAGGGCCTTAGAGAAGTGCAAGAGATAAGAGGAGCTGAGCTCTAGAAGAAGAAAGAAACCAGCCTGGAGAGGTAGTGAGTACAAAGCACTTTGGTTATTTCCTTGGGTTTTCATAGAGAGCGGGCAACACTGGTTATTCCTGGTTAACAAATCCAGAAAACGAGGCCCAAAGAGGAAAAGTTCTTCGCTAGAGCTACAGAGCCCATCAGTGTCAGTCTCTCTCTTATTCCCATAAGAATCACCTGTGGACTTTCTTGTCACTCCCTACATCCACAGGTTTTGTCCCCTCCTCACAGTCTTCTCAGTTCCAAGCATTTGTCATCACTTGCAGCTAGCTGTTCTCACTGAAAGCTGCAGTGCTTTGCAGGCTCTGACCACTGTCTCCTATACTCCAATCCACGCCACTACATCTGCTACTGGATCTCATCAGAGACTTCTATTCCCTTGACTGCATTCTTTTTTCAATCTGTCAACTGATTCCTGGCATCACTTTCCTTATTTGTGTTGTCCACTCCCTGCACATCACCATACCTACTTCTTTTACCTTATTTTCCTGATTATCCTCCCTGACACCCTCCCATAACCACCCATTAATCTAAAAATTGCTTCTCTTCTCTAACTAGGTTTTCCAACTGTACAATTTTCCAACTGTACCTGAATCCTAAACTACCCAACAGATCAGTATTTTCTCCAATTCCCCATGTTAGCCTTCCCAAACCTTCACCTTTCTCTTCCTGTCTCCTACTCCCCACTCTTATCCTTCTCCTGCTTCATAGGGGATATAGAAGCCATCAGAGGGGAACTTTGACAAGGTCCTGCTCCCTGAAGCACAGCAAAGGCTCCAAACTATCTTCCTTCCTCTTGATGTTAGGAAGTAATGTTTCTCTTGTTCAAAGCAAATCCCTTCACTTCTGCCTTGACCTCATCCCCTCCCCTCCATACCTGGGTTCTTGTCTCACCAGGCCTCTCTCCTTTCCTACTTCCTTCAAGGTCTTTTTGTCTATTGGGCTCTTCCCCTTTTCTTTCCTTAAAAATTGCTTCCTTGACTCCACATCCTCCTCTGCATATTGTCTGACTTCTTTCCTGTATTTTTCATTCAAGGTTTTTTGGGGGGGCAGGAGGAGACTGGGGATTGAACCCAGAGGCATTCTACCTCCCATCTATACCCTTAGCCCCTTTTTTTTTTATTTTGAAACAGGGTCTTGCTAAGTTTCTGAGGGTCTCACTAAGTTGCTGCACCTGGCCTCGAACTTGTGAGCCTCAGCCTTCTAAGTATTGGGATTACAGGCATGTGCTGCCATGCCCAGCTTCATCCAAGCTTCTTGAAGAGACTCCTTCAAATTCACTGCTGTTTGGATTCTGCCTCTGCTGCATCAGTCTGCATTCTTTGAAGTCCCCCACATCTTCTAATTGCATAACCCAGTGGGCACTTTTCATTCTTTATCTTACAGGAGCCTCAGCTATACCTGAAACCACTGCCCACTCTGTCCTTCTCGAAACTCCCTCTCTCTCCTTGGCTTTCTTGAAGCCACTCTCTCCTTCCTATGTCAGAGCCAAAAGCTTGAATGTGGGTTTAATGGAGGCAGGTAGCTGGATCCAACCTTTATCCTGCTTGGTGCTGTCTCTTGTTCCCAGTAAGTGCTGACTCTAAGGTCTTGTAGTTAGGTCTTGGTTCTCCCTGCCCCATACAGAATCAGGTAAGATTCTAATGGCTTCCACTTTATTGCTGATCTGGGCCAGGCTCAGAAAGACCTGTGCCACTTGTTGCCAGTGTGTGTCCCTAGACGAGGGAAGAGCAGAGGTGAAATGGTCAGGTATGGGGGTCAGGTGTGGGGCCAGGATGGTGGCTGTGTGGGCCAGGGAGAGCAGGGGGACTGGGTTGGGGATGGGGATGACCAGAGAGCCCCTGTATCTGGAGGGCCTCAAAGTCAGAGTTGTTGAGGATGGCTTCTTGGAGGGCAGGCATCTCTGCAAAAGGCACATAATCTGCTCCTGGGGGTGGAAACCAGTGCAGGTGTGGGATGTGGGGGTGAGAGATGCAGTCGTCTTGGAGGGGGTAGTTGAGGGTGGGGGTGCTTTCTGACTACAGGTGCTGGGCTGGCCCCCTGTACTAGGTTTCTCCCTCACCATGAGGTCTTCCTCCTCGTCGCCGTGTTTCCTCGGTCTCAAAGAAAGTCTCGTGTTCCTCCCAGCGCCGATCGCAAGCCGCACAGAGGAAATTAGACTCAAAATAGTTGCAGGAACAGCCTGGGACAAAAGGGTGGCCAAGAAGAGTATAGGGATTGGGGCATCTCATAGACTGTCTACATTTTCATCTTTTCTTTACCTACTACATACCCAAGTGTCTATCCTATCAGTTCCCATTCTTCTTCTTCTTTTTTTTTTTTTTGGTACTGGGGACTGAACCAGTACCAAAATCAGTACTATCTCTGAGCTACACCCCAGCCCTTTTTATTTTGAAATAGTGTCTTGCTAAGTTGCTGAGGCTGGCCTTGAACCTGCGATCCTTCTGTCTCAGCCTCCCAAGTACTGGGATTGCAGGTGTGCTCCCCATTCTCATCCCCATTTGTATCCAGTACCCCCTTCTCCCCACCCCAATACTCCTTGCACTAGAAGTTACCATGATGTCTGCAGGGGTGGGCTCCAGTGGCTGCGTGGTCTTCGTGGCTATGTTTGCAGCGACATTGGGCCCTCCAGGCCTTGGGATCAAAGGTGGCCCGTTTCCTGAGCCAGAACTCACCCACCTCCTCGGGGCGTGATGGGATGAAGCAGAACATGAGGCAGCGGCACTGGCTCACAGTGCAGGGCACAGATATGTCTGTGAGAATGGGATGGGTAGCAGGATTTGACCAGCACCCTATCGGGCCTGGCCTTCCCATGCTAACCCCCCTCTCATAAATCCCCAGACATGACAGAGTACAATTTCCCTCCACACATGACAGAGTCTGGTTACTTCTCCCCTACCTGAGATGATCTGGTGCTTTCTCAACAAGTGTCCACAAAAGCACTTGGACTCATCCCCAATCCGGAAACAGTCCCATAGGTAATGGGGGCAGCGCCAGCCAATGTAGAGACCTAGGTGTGGAGGGATTGAGTAATATGCAAAAGTGAGAACGAAAAAATATCCTAAGCGCCCCCCCCAGGTGTTCTGACCTATCCTCCTGGGGTGGGGCTGGGGTTCACCTGTACTCTTAGGAATGTTTATCTCCACCCAGGAGTCCTCACCTTTACCCCTTAGACTTTTCCTTAAGGTTTTCTCATTACCCCATAAGTGTCTTCAATTCCCTTCCCATCCCAGGATCCACTCCATCTGTGTCAGCCTGTTAGAGAGGACTGAAGATAGTCTTCAGTTTCTGAGAAGGAGGATTTTAAGTGAAACTTTATTTGAAGATGAACATGAATCTCACTGAGTTCTCTATGACTGTGGAGCTTCTCATCTCTTCCCATCTCCACATTAGAGCCCAACTTTGTTTCTTTGAAGTGTCTCGGGTGAGGAAGAGGGAAGCTAATTGGCCAGGTGAACAGGAGGTAATGGGGAATTGGCTCCTAAGGAGAGTGGTGAGGGGGAGGGGGAGGTAGAGGAGGAGGGGGATGGGAGTTTGGGCAGCCCTGGTGCCAAGAAGTAGGAGGAAGGCTTCCTCTCGCTTGTTCAGGTTGGCTCCTTCATACATCCCTTCTGTGTTCCTGGTATGGAATAGAATGCTCTGTGAACCTCAGAAGGGCTGTCTGTGGCTTTCCAAGGGCCAGGAGCAGGTGCTGGCCAGAAGTCATGGCTCATGAAGACCAGAAATTATAAGTTGTGAGGCTAAGAAAGGCATGGAAAGGAAAGTAAGATAATAAGTATCCCTAAGCACCATCAGGAGGCTATGACCCTTGAGAGCCTGGTTTCTGCAGTGGGATCTGAAACTGTCCGGCTTCATGGCCAGTCTCACCATGAGGCAAGGGTGGTGCTGTGTAGATATGGCAGGAGAGCCAGAAAGCACCTCCCACCCACACTGTCTTGTCCTTGATGAGAGTGGAGAGTATCCCAATTTCTAACCAAGAATCCTGCCTGAGTACCCATAGAGTGGATCTGAGGCTGCAGGACTCTTACCTCATCTGAAGTCTCAACTGAACTGTCACCTCTTCTTCCGTAGCTCTTTGTGCTACACTTTTGTCACACTCACTGCATTGTGATGGACTGTTTGTTCACTTGTATTCCCATTAGTCTGTGAGCTCCTCAAGGGAAGGATCTGTCTTGTCAACCTTATTTCTAGTCCTAGCACAGGGCCTGGCATGAGATAGCTGCTCAGAAGACACAGACTTCCTGTCTAAATAAGTGAGTAAGCAACACTCACAACATCAGGAGATGTTGGGCGCCATCTTAGAACCACGCACTGAGATTAACATCTTGAACCAGCTCAGCTATTATACACAGTACCGGCTGAGTGGAATTTGTCTGCAAGCGGACAAATTCCAAGGAACCTGATGGAATCAATAAGAGTGTGGTCTTTGATGTCTTCTCCATCTACTAGTGATGTTTAATCCTTCCTTTCTCTAGGCTTGTCCCATGACTGCCCTGCTGTCTTTCCTTATCTTGACCCATGACAATTTGCTGGCTCCTGTGTTTAGTCATCTTTTATGATGCCTTGTTTAAACCTTTTATAAAAGAAAAGTGCTGGCTACAGGAAGACAGGAGATTCGCGCTGCCTCCTCTCCAGCCGCCCCAAATATCAAACATTAAATATTAAATATAGCTGGTTGTGGTGGCACACGCTTGTAATACCTGTATTTGGGAGGCTGAGACAGGAGGATCCGGGTTCGTGGCCAGCCTCAGCTACTTAGGCCCTTCGCAACTTAGTGAGACCCTGTTTCCAAATAAATAATAAAAAATAGGGCTGGGGGTGTAGCTTGGAGGTAGAATGCCCTTGGGTTCAATCCCCAGTACCGCAAAAAAAGTAAATGTAATGGCAATTTT
>PVJS01013034.1:0-42753 GCA_004027185.1 Glis glis
GCACACACACACACACACACACACACACACACACACACACACAAACACACACACACACACCAGTGAGAGAGGGACCCCTTGCATTGTGTTATGCATTTCTTCGGGGATGAATTTTTAAGATAAGGTATTTATTTTTTGGTACTGGGTATTGAATCCAGGAGCGTTCTGCCTCCAAGCTACACCCCCAGCCCTTTTTATTTTTATTTTTTTAAATAGAATCTCACTTGGTTGCTGAAGGTCTCACTAAGTTGCTGAGGTTTGTCTCGAACCTATGATCCTCCTGTCTCAGCCTCCCATGTACTGGGATTACAGTTGTGCACCACCACGCCCAGCTAGGGTTTCTTTTAGGTGTCTGTCATGTTTGGAAACTTCACATCAGCAAACTGGGCCTAGGATGAGGTCATCACATTTCCTAAGACAAACGATGTGAGTGAAAAGCAATATAAAAGAGTGTTATTTTTTCTACAAAACATTATTAAAGAGTTGCAAAGATATTTTCTTGAATTAATATGAAGTTACCCACTCAGATGTGGTGAATTGCTCGATTATTATCATTATTATTATTATTATTATTATTATCATTGATACTGGGGAATGAACCAAGGGGCATTCTTTCTCCCAGCTATGCCCCACCCCTTTTTAAAATTTAGAACAGGGTCTTGCTAAGTTGTTGAGGGTCTTGCTCATTTGCTGAGGCTGCCCTAGAACCTGTGATCCTCCTGTCTCAGCCTTCCATGTACTGGGATTACAGGCATACACCACCATACCTGGTTCAAGAATTGGTTTTTGAGAGAAAATGCAACTGAAACTGAATTCTCAGAAGGGGCAGAGGTGGTGATGTTTGCGTCCATCATCTGCTTCAGTGAATCAAATCTTTACCACTGTTGAATTCCAAAGCAAGGTCCCAGACTTGGTTCTGCTGTCCCCACTATGTGATCTGTGAGGTTCTGTTTAAGGCATAGGAACACAGTTCCTATCCTCAAAGAGTTTATAAATATTCAAACTAGTCACACATTATTTCTGGCTATTAGGCTCTACCCTTCTGAACTCTAGTAGGTCGAATGGTGCCACCCCAAAAGATATGAACCAGTGAATGTTGCCTGATTTGGAAAAACATCTTTTACAGATGTAGCTAACAATCTTGAGATGAGACCATCCTGGATTTTCTGGGTGGGCCCTGAATCCAATGGCAAGTGACCTTAGGAGGGACACACAGAAAAGAAAGTGAGTTGAAGACAGAGGCAGAGCTTGGAGTGACAGACACAGCCGAGCAACCAATGCTCAAGGCCTGAGCTTTGCAGGCAGCTGCCCCAAGCTAGGAGGTAGGTGTGGAAAGGGACCCCACCCCACCCCAGGTCCCCTAGGAGGAGTATTATGACTCTTCTAGCAGCTATATTTCGGACTCTGGCTTCCAGAACTATAAGAGAATAAATTTATTTCATTGTAAGCCACTCAATTTTTGGTGATTTGTTAATGCAGCCCTAGATTTTTACTTAGTTTAGCATAACATTGCCCCCCCCATGTACCTGACTGAATGATAACACACAATGAGAGCTGAGATGTATGATATCATCCAGTAGTTATTAACCTATGATAACAAAGTGCACCTTTATTGCCTTTCTTGCTCACTACCAGTTTGTTGGCTTTCCCTCAAATTTGTATGTTTGCGATTTCAGAGGGCTGTGTGGGAAGAGGAGAGATTTGCCCTTAACTTGAGGAATGGTGAGAGGGAAAGAAGGGAGATGGCAAGTCTTTGCAGCGCTGGCATCGATGTGTGTGGGAGGAACCTGGTGGTGATGCTGAACATAAGCGTTGAGGTGTTCAAAGTGCACAGCTGCAGATGAGCCTATAGTTAGTGGCCAACAGAAATGTGTTAGAATTTTGTAAAAGATGTGCCTGGTGTACTAGACATAACTTTAAAGTTGTCTCAAATCTTAGTTGTAGGAGAAGATAAAAATCAGCTTTAGGAGTCTGTAGATTGTCCATTTGCAGGAAAAAATGATCTGAACTGGTAGGAGTGTCCTGTCTGTAGTAATGGAGAAAAGAATAAATGTTGGTTATAGGCCTCCTGCTAATTGAGTCCATTTGGCCTCCAGGGTGCAGGGTCAATGACAAAATGTCAGTAGCATAGGCAGAGCCACGTGGTGGTTATGCTGTAATGGAGGCCCTGGGAAATGCCTGGGAGATGAATCTTCCGGTGGGGCTGAACCTGTGGACCTCTTAGTGTTAGCCCAGCCTCCATCCTTCTCTCCTCCAACCATTGCTCACTCTGATAAACATCTTTCTACAATGCCATTCTGTTCAAAGTTCTTTTCTAGTCTGGTCATGTAAAGGCTTTGTGATGTGTGTCTACCTGGTTCCACCTCTGCCTCCTGTGACCCTAAGTTCCCCCTTCATGGAGCAGTATTTCAGCCATCCTGAAGCTGTTTGCATGGTATCTGTGAAGGCACTAGGCCCAGCCTATTCATCCATAAGGCAAATTCATTCATTCTTCAAAGCCCAGCTCCACTGTCCCCTCTTATGGGAATCATCCCGACTACGAAAATAGAGTTAATTACTCTCTTGTTTGGTCTACCACTGGCTTACAATGGGTTCAAAGCCTGAAACTATGTATCACAGGCTACTATCTTTATGTAACCATCTCTCATAATAGACTGTAAGTGGGGAGGGTAAAAACTTTGCCTTCTCTATGAGGGCAGAGGAAGCTCTTCTTTGCCTGGTCTAGGCCTGGGCAAATAATTGGTATTCAATAAATGTTTGATGAATAAATGAAAGAATGACTAGTCCTTTCTGTGATTAGTAAGCTCTTAAAAGCTCTTAAGACAAGTACGTTTACTAACAAGTCATTAACGGACGGTAAGCTTGTCTCTGCACTTAAAAGATCTTTGAGGGAGATGGCTTTTTTCTCATGTTTAAAAATTTAAAAAGTCAGTATCTTTTTTTATCAAAGTAATACAAAATCCTTTTGTAAAATCTGGAAAATAAGAATACACATGAAAGCAGAATTCATCTTTAGTCTCATCACCCAAAGATAAACACAATTAATTTTTATTTGCATCTAATTAAAAATACATCCATATGGTCAGGGGAGCCAATAATTGTGATAAAGTATGACATGTTTGAAAACACAGACAATCATATACTAATATTCTGTCTCTCTCTCTCTCTCTCTGTCTCTCTCTCTCTCGTGTGCGCTCTCTCTCTCTCTCTCTCTCTCTCACACACACACGCGCGTGCACACACACACACACACACACACACACACACACTATATTAATACGAGTTACTATAAAATCCAGCCCCAAAAGGTACAATGACTTAAACACCATAGTAATGTAGGTGTCACTAACATAATGTCTAAATCAGATATTCATGATCAGTAACATGAGGAACCTAGACCGTTCCCATCTGAAAGCTCTACAGTCCTCATCAGAGAACTTCCAGGGTTTCTGTATTCCCACAGAGAAACAAGAAGCCTGAGCCATAGCATGAGGGAGAGCTTAAAGAATGGGTCTAGTGGTAACCTGGATTATTTCCATTCAGTTCCACTGACTGAAACTCAGTCCACATGGTCCCATACAAGCCCAAAGCAGTCTGGGAAATAACATTTATCTTTGAAAAGGGATTTGCTGCATCATTAATCGTTCTCTGCCATATATTCCTTTGTAACCTAATGTTTTCATTTAAAAAGAATTTAATTGGAATGATGTAATAGCATTACTATTGTAAAACTACTTAGACAAATAGTAATCTGTTTGCTGAACTGTCAACTTTTCGAAATGTTTGAAGAAAATATTGTTCCATATATGGTAATTAGCCACACACAAATCCATGACAGGTATTCATCACTGTGAATTTTTTTCTTTATCAACATAATGCGACACTACTTATCAGTGTCTTTCCGTTGAGTTCTGTTCTGCTTTAAACAAATGCTATCCTTCATGTGTCGTTTTTGTTTGCATCATTTGCCTGGTCATGTTCCTAATAGTTCTGAATCACTTATTTTTTATTAGTGTCACTTGTAGATTGTACATAGGTAGATATTTTAACCCAATCTAAGCGTCTTTGTTCTTAGAGTCCTTTAATCCCTTTGATGTTTATTCACCAATTAAACTGTTAGTTATACATCTGTTCTTATGTTTTATGATTTCTGAGAGTTGTTTTCCCTACATAGAGACTGTGTAACACTCTTTGTATTTATTTTGTCAACCTACATGCTGCTTTATACTTCTATTATGATATTTTATGATTTGCTTCCCTAAAAGTAATTTTGCTCTAGTAAATTGGATAATAGCCGTTTTTTATATTCTACAACTGCTTGTCTTTTTTAAAAAAGATTCTTTAGTAGAAAACTTGGTTTTCCAAAGCCATTCAGTGAATGAACAAATGAAACCAAGGAGGAAACAAAGGTAATTATTTCTCTCTAAATATAAGTAGAAAATTTTTATGCTTTATTTCCCTCTACTCCCACCTCCTGCTCAGTTTTAACCATTTGTATAACCTGAGCTACTAGACCCAATTTAACAGTAGTAATATTTCCATTATATGTCTCTTTCATAGATAAAGAGCAACATTGCTAGCTATAGAATTGTTGGGTATCATTTTATTACCACAAAACTTATGTATGTGTGACAAACCCAGTAATATTTAGCTCAACTCAAAGCATTCTACCCGAAATCCTCAGCATAACTTAATTCTGCAGTAAGAGGCAACTTATGCTGATCATTTCACAATAGAGATAGATCACTTTAGTAATAAATCCTTGACAAGTGTGATGTACATGGATCTCCATGCCCTTCATCCCTTATATTCATTTTATAGGTACAAGACCCACCTCCACTAAGGGCCCATCCCTATTCACTACAGTTCACTTTCCCTTGTCTTCTATAATATTCATGATTTAAGTTTCACAATTCATCCATTAATTATAAGCCAGTTTCTAGCATTCTCTCATTCTTGCCTGCATGCTGACTTATCTCAGCAACTAAAATGTAATTTCCTTAATGGCAGAGGCCACGTTCTATTTTCTCTGAATAGCCACAGTCATCTAGCATAGATATGAACACTGTGGATACCGGCTACATATTTATTGCTTGGGTTGATCATATTAAAGGTTAATTTCAGTTACTTGTTTCAAATTTCTTCTTTCATTTAAGTTTGTAAAAGTTAGTAAAACAGTATAGCAGCTGTCTGAGTTGGTGCTGCTATAACAGAATATCTAAGACTGGGTCATTTATAATGAATAGAAATTTATTTTCTCATAGTTCTTGAGACCAGGAAGTCCAAGTTCAAGGCCCCAGCATCTGGTGAGGGCCTTCTTGCTGTGTCAACACATGGCGAAAGGTGGAAGGGTAAAGAGAGGGGAAAGGGAGCTGAACTCTTCCTTTTATAATAGCATTAATCCCACTCATGGGGTTGGAGTCCTCATGGCTTAATCACCTCTTGAAGGGCTCATCTTGTGATGCTGTTACAATAGCAGTTAATTTTCAACATGAGTTTTGAAGGGGACAAACACTCAAATCATAGCACCAATCTAATTCAAAACACTTATTTTTAATCCTCACCCTGTACATGAAATGACATAAGATGAAATGATTGAAAGTTGGCCCTAATTGCAATGAGGAAGGAAAAAAATCTCTGTGAGAGACAAGAGCATCATATTTATCAACAACAACAATCCTCTTTTACTACAGCTTTTACTATAATAACAATTAACAGCAGCAATAATTACTACAAGCTTTGAGAAGTACCAGACGCAATGCTAAGTACTCACATTAATTGTCTGATATAATTCTTACCTCAAATCTGTATGGGCTTGGGATATAACTCAGTGATAGAGCATTTACCTAGCATATATGAGGCACTGGGTTCAGTCCCCAGTGCCACGACAACAAAGCAGAACAAAAACCCCTCAAAACTATAGGAACCTTCTTCCTTCCTATTCATATCCATCCGAGGCCAGTAGAGATAGAGGAGAGAGAGAGAGAGAGAGAGAGAGAGAGAGAGAGAGAGAGAGCGCACGCGCAAGCAGGTAAGATAACTGTAGGGATTATATATTATGGAATGTTTGAACTGCACATCAATTTGCTCTGACAATAAGTGTGACCATAGGTCCACACTTATTAGTTACCATTGTGAAGATACCTAATACCATAATTTGTTTTTAGATATGGCATCTAAAACAGGACAGGATTTTACACTAAACAGAAATGGGTTAGAATTTTGACTCTTCTTCTTGCTGTCTGTGTGAACTTGGGTATATTACTTAACTCCTTGTCCCTAATTTTCTCAACCATAAAACGGAATCATATTTACATCTTCAGGTTGTTAACATAATGAGTGTTAATGTATAGGAGGTGTTAGCACATGGTAGTTGTTCATCTGGTAGCTATTATTATTGTTAAAATAATTATCACTCATTATCACTCTGCCTTCTCTGTATCTCAGGTTATCGAAGTCTGCTTTTTCTGTTCAAGGCTCATCTTAAATGGTATTTTCATCCCTGTTATCAATAATTAGCAGGCAACTAACATCCTTTGCCTTTTAATCTTAACCTTTTTGTGTTATAAGGCTCTTTTCATATTTTCTTTTTGGTCAATTATTTTTATATTGGTTTTCCCTCTCTCTGTTAGCTTGATACTTTTTCAGAATAAAAACTACCTTTTACTTTCATTCACAGTCTCTGCAGCCTTATGTGGCAATTCACTCAGAGTAGGTCACCAGCTGTATTTGTCAACTTTGCTTAGCATGACACTGGATATTTGTCAATTCACATTTTTGCTGAAATGATTTGGAAAAGCACACTTCATTCCTTCCTACCACTGACCTCAACACTCTAATGGCTCATTCCACTGAAGAACTCTATCTATAGGTACATATTCTAATCAAGTGGGCAAATGGCCAATACATTCTCAAATACCTTTGAAAGGAAAGGCTGAATTTCTTAATATTCTTATGGTAGGGGTATGGTTCTCAGTCTTGGTTGGATTGGGTTGACACGACATGGTTTTTAGTAATCAACATTGCTTTGAGTGAAAATGAGTTCCAGTGAGCTAAGGAGAACTTTAATGACCTTTAAAATCTCTTATTAAATAAAATAAAGGGGAACTGGCTTGGTAAGCTGACACCGCTTGAAAGTATTTTATAAGAGAAGAAAAAAAGAAGAAAGACTGTTCTGGAATCCCGTAAATAGCCAATAAAAATTCACCTTGTCTGTGTATTGTCCTAGGAGACACAATCTCATTTACATTTATTAGAAGTAATGATGTAGTGTCCTGCAGATAATTAACACAATAAAATGCTGCTAATTTCACAGTGTCATTATAAAATTTGCCAGTTCAAATTAGAAAGTGATTAACCCTCTGAGTGAGGCAATGACATTTCCATTCCCAGTTTGTGAATTAAATTTGAAAGGATGTTTCCCCTAGCTTGAAAGTTCAGCTTTCTTACCATTCTAGCATCTTCTTTTTCTGTACCATCTTAGTACCATGTCTTTCTAAGAATACACACTCTGGACTTAAGCAAGATAATGTGTGATAATTTCGTGTACCAGAGTGTCCTAGTTTTCAGCATTGGCTTGTCATTATTTTGAGACAAGCCTATGCTTATAGATCCTTTATTTAAAAGGAAGGGTAGGCATCCAGCACCATCCATTTGCAGGGCTAGTCGATTTAGCCGGTATACAGAGGGAAATACACCAAGTGATGTGTGCATGTATCTTTGTATCACTTTGAATCTCATTATGGTGGATAATTACATTGCCACAATAAAAGTATAGAAAGTAAAAAAAAAAAAACAAAAGGAATGATGGAATTGAGGAAAGAAGAAAGGGATAGGGGAGGGAAGAACAGAAGGACAGAGAGAAGGAGGAAAGGAGAGAGTCTTAGATGAGTGTAATTTCGTTGAGTAATGAACTTCTTGTTGGTGCATCTAAGTATGAGAATTCTCCATTAACACGTTGCTTTGTGTGCTTCATTTCATTTAACGGCAGTTACTCCTTAACCTTTGCCCGGACACTGCTTTATTCATTTACTGCATATCTCTCATCCACAACTAATTTTAATTAATTCCTTAAAAAGGAATAAATGTATTAAAGAGAAAAGATTTATAGCACCTCATCTTAAATATTCCTACTCAACTGAAATCCTCTTAGAGGATATTTAATGAGGGAATGATATTGTAAATGAACAGAACCTTGAGTTAATGATAAAATTGTCCAACCTGTTAAGACAACTATTAATTGAATAAATCTGATGCATACATTTATAAAGCTGCTAAAAATATGGAGCCATGCCTTTCTCCCTCCTTCACTTCTTTTCCTTCTCTAATGATTCATTCAGGGCTGAAGACTATATAACCATGTAAGACACTCTTTTAAAATGCAGGGATTTATGTCCAAAGCACTGGAACTTGCTAGATATCTCTTTTTAAAATATACTTTCATTGGTGCATTTTAATTATACGTCACAGTGAGGTTCAATGTAATACACAAACATACATGCACACAGCACTTGGTGTACCATGCCTTTCTAAGAATACACACTCTGGACTTAAGCAAGATAATGTGTGATAATTTTGTGTACCAGAGTGTCCTAATTCTCAGCATTGGCTTGTCATTATTTTGAGACAAGCCTATGCTTATAGATTCTTTATCTTAGGTATCTTTAATAAAAATAATGAAAAATGTTCAGAGCTCTAAAAGCTATCATTTTCAGAAATTTTTATTTAATAATTTTCTCGATGTTTATGAATGCATTTGTTACTACTGATACCTTCTTTGCAAAGCTGTGCAATTTTAACATTGAAATACCCCAGGGATTTTGTCTTAGGATTTAGTAAGCTGCACATGGTTAAAATCTAGCCTGAAAAACAAAAAGAGGGAATCTTTAGGCTGACGACCCTGGATCCAGAAGATGGCATTAAGGCTCTGCCTTTCCACCTGTTGTCTCTGCTTTCCTCTGTGTGGCTTCATTCTCAGGCAGATTCTTTTAACTTATGACCCTCAGTAGCCCCAGGTCAATGTCTTGCCAGTTAAATAGCCCTCGTGGACACAGCAAGACCCTAACTAGGCTCTTATGGCAGACACTACATCAGTTATACCAGGTACAACACCCTGGTCATTCAAAGCCACTCTTTTTTTTTGCGGTACCGGGGATTGAACCCAGGGGCGTTCTACCTCCGCGCTACACCCCTGGCCCTATTTTTTTATACTTTATTTTGAAACCAGGTCTCATGAAGTTGCAGAGGGCCTCACTAAGTAGAGAGAGAGAGAGACAGGGAGAGAGAGAGAGAGAGAGAGAGAGAGAGACAGACAGACAGACAGAGAAAGAAAGAGAGAGAGAGAGAGCTGAGGCTGGCCACGAACCTGGATCCTCCGGTCTCCGCCTCCCAAAGTACTGGGATTACAAGTGTGAACCACTACACCCAGCTCCAAAGCCACTCTTGACTAGCCAGATTGGGACACATGTCCACCATGAGCAGAAAGGTTAGTACTATACAAAACAAATGATTGAGATAGAGGGAGAGGAGGTCCTACAAGGACTAAGGGGCTACTATTAGCAAAAAGAGGAAAATGTTGGACAATTAAAACCAACTGGTACCCAGAATAATCACCCAGAACAAACTCATTTTTTAACTGGGAAGAATGAAATCTGAAGAGGCTATGCCTGCATCGCAAGTTGGTGCCAGAATTCTGGAATCACGCTGAGATTCAGTCATTCGTCTACCATTTGTTTGTGGTTTAGAAAACTAATAGGCTAAATGGGCTCTACTGCTCTCATTCCTGAGATCTTGCAACTCTGTGATTCTGTGATGAGTGTGGGGGCCGATGACTGAACAAGCCAAACACCTGTAGCTTTAGTCCCAGCTCCATCATTTTAAAACGGTGTCACTTGAGAAATTCAGCTCCATGGTCTTCAGTTTCCTTATCCATATTCAGAAGGAGATAGCATTAATCAAGGTTTTCTAACATTTTGTTGGGGTAGAATCTTTTTTTTATAAGCTATATATTAATGACCTTCAATCAAACAGATCTAGGTTTATGTATACTTAACTGATGTATACTTCCAACATGGGTACTTTCATTACTGCATTCCTAGCCAAAAGAAGTCATTCGTCAATGGCAACAAAAGCTACCATAAGCAGCACTCATGTGATTGTTACTAGACAATGTCATAAGTGATATAGAGAGTCACAGTGAAAGGCTTCACAAAGCACCCTACCTTCACCCACATACAACTGTGCTCCAATTTGAGATGTGGACTTTGTACTTCTGCACTAAAAGGTTTTTGTTAGAGTGGTCATTTGTTTTTTTAGTTAACAACTTGTTTTTATCAGTGAAGTGTCCTTCTGTGGTTCAGAGGGAAGCCTGGGGCTGGGATTGCCCAAAGGCCATCCTTGGCACCCCAAGGCCCAGGGTTCTGTGTGGTGAGCCTACAGGGAGCTTGACCCGGGAGCGTGGAGCTCAGTGTTAGCGGCTCACAGCTGCTGATTCCTGTCTTTATTGATGGGGCACAGCAGTCTTTCGTGTTAAGTTCTTTGGGAGTTGGCTGCTGAGAACCAGCACAATGGAATCCTTCATTGTAGCTGACTAGAAACAAATAGCTTTTAATGGGGAGATTTAAAAGTAGCAGTCACAAGTGCATTCCAAGATCTCTCCCTCTTGTTTGTTGGCAAGTTCTTACCTACAGTGCAAAGTACAGGCGGGGAAGGGGCCAACCCACTAATTCCCTCTGTGGAACATTTGGGCTTCTCAGACTGTAGCTGGAGAACAAGTGAGCCAGATCTTTCTTATCCCACCAGCTCTCAAGTGAGAAACACAGTAAAAAGCCAGCCTCTCTCAAGTTCCTACACTCCATCGATGGTCAAGTGCGAGAAGAATTTTCTCTCATCTGCTTTTTTATTTACTTAAAGAATGAAAACACACACACACACACACACACACACACACACACTTACTCACACGGTCTTCTACAGTCTTACTCATAACAGTCCTGTCTACAGCCTAGAGGCACCATTCCATGTTTGTTATTACAAGTTTCTTCCCTTGGTAACTTTATAACAAATTAAAGTTTCTTTGTTTTATCGTCTGCCGAAAAGGCAGATTGGGAAAGTACATATTTAAATTCAATTTGATTACAGCTCCCACAAAAACCCATGTGGAAATGATGCCCGGTTGGTGTGTCCCATTGCACCAAGGGAAGTGAAGCTCATGTTTAGAGATGTCCGTGATGTATGGCTGGAATCTTCAGGGCGGGAATGCCTCGGAGCAAATGGCATAATTGTGGAGTATGCTGATTGGAAAGATTAGGGATGACAGAAGACAAACCTCTGTTTACACAATGTTTTTTCAGTGCAATTAAACCAAGACTATTTCATCCACCGGTAAGGAAACAAATTGCTTAACCTTAATCTATGCAACAATTTCTCCCACACATAATAACCTTTCACTGTTCAATGTGGTCCCTCCTCTCCTACAAACTTCAACACATAGCCCATCTCACCTTGTCTGGGAGCCTTGGTCTTCTTCTCTCCACCTCCATTCTTCCTTCTCCCCAATGAACGTTGTTCTCTCTGTATTACCCTGCACTTAATTTTAAGTAACTTTGTTAATGATATTATTTATAGGATAATTATAGTGTAGAATGCAAGTATTTTATTGGCTGGAAAACCTCAACCTCACCCTTTAAGCGGTGGTTACATTGGGAGCCTCCCTGTTTGTGGATTGACTCTTGGAGGAGGGAGGCTAGCTCTCTTAATTTCCATTTTATATCCAATGAAAATCTAGAGGAAGATAAGACTAAATGATGCACTTATATCTTTTAGAGATATAGTGCATCATACGATATAAGCTTCTTTTGAAGCCAAGAGCTGTGTTTAATTTTTTTTCTCTTAGAGTTTAGATAAAGCTGGTAAATCTGTTAATATATCATACTCATGGCTATTTTTATTTTTTCTTTCTGAGTAAAAAAAAAACTACATTATGTGCAAGGTGTTAACACTTTTTACATACATAATTTTGTTTAACCCTCATAAAAACTCCATAGGATGGTTAATTTTTATCCATTTTACATGTGGGAAAGAGCCTCAAATTTAACTAACTTGACTGAGCTAGAATTGAATAGTTAGCATTTAGATTGGATTGGTCTAACATCCACACTTCTCCACTGCATTATGGTGCATTTTGTATAAACCAAAGCATTTTTAGTATGCCAAATTTATATGAACGTTCAGAAAAGGTAATGATTTAAGCAGAATGAGACTCACGCTGTACCATTTATATCCATTAGTCACGTGACTCACAGACCCACTCTTTCCTTACTGAGAGCCTCATTTTCCTCAGTAGTGAGTTCACTGACATCGTCTATGAGATTTCTTGCAAAGCTAACAATCCAGGAGTGTGTTAGTCCATTGAAAGTTTTAGCTTAGATTCCTGTAACTACATAGGGATCTAAAACTAAAAAAAAAAAAAGTGAATTCAATATCCCAAGAGTTAATAAAACCAAATAACATTAAGATAATAAGAAGACTCTACTTAGAGAAACAAAAGACAGACAAAAAGGGTGGGGCTTTGTGTGTACCTTACTTTGCTGAAGAAACTCCACTCCTCCTACCCCCCCCCCGCCCAAGTTCTAGGAGTGAAATACAAGATAGTATCATGGGTGTTTACAGGGATACAAAGAGCCAGAGTTTTCACTTATTATTTCATCAGGGGGTATTTTTTTTGCTGCCATTCATTCAGCTGCCTTTATCGCTGCTTATTGTCCTCCTTTTGGACTGCATTAAGGTTTAGATAACATTCATCCCAAACACGTCAAGAACAAAGGCTTTAAAAAATGTTGTAACCATTTCAATTGGGGAACAAGGCTGAGTCAGTGCGGCTGGCTGCCAAGACCAGGGCGGGTGAAGTAGCTACTGCCTTGAGCACCGGGCTCTCTTGGCTACTGTTTGCAGG
Source organism: Glis glis (assembly GCA_004027185.1). NCBI lineage: Eukaryota > Metazoa > Chordata > Mammalia > Rodentia > Gliridae > Glis > Glis glis. The sequence continues at coordinate 12,953 of PVJS01013034.1, forward strand.
GCCTCCTACCTCGATGAGATCTGGGGGAGGGCCTTGATAGAAAATCTGGCAAGTGCAAGTGACACGGAACATGGTGAGGCACAGACTTGCAGCTTGCGAGAGGGGAGGAAAAACAGTTTGAATATGTTACCGATTTCCTGGATATGACTAGGAGGAGGTTTCCCAGGTGGAGGAGAATAGAATCCTCCAGTAATAGGGTCCTCAGAGAGATGGAAGGAAATATTAACTTAATAATAGTTATAATAGGCTGTCCTAACCATTGCTATCGTTCTAGAAAGAGATGGGCAGGATGAAAAAAAAATGGTACAATGGCAATGAGAATTGACAGAATTGAAGGAAGGTTGAGCATAAAATCTTTGCCCCGAAGCTGAATCTCTGCATATGAAGAGGACAGTCAATTCTATAAAGAAAGTGAGAGAGGAGGAAGGATCAGAGATGCCACTGATGCTCTTGCTTGGACACCTGGGGAGATGGTGATGTCATGGAGTGAGATGGGGAAGCAGGAGGTGGAGCATGTATGAAAGGACATATAATGAGTTAAGTTTGGAGGTATGTGAAGTCTGTAGAAGCCATAGATTATCAAGGCAGAGATATCGAGTAGGAGAGAAGTCTGAGCTAGCAATATGAAATTTGGGTGCAGTCAACATACAGGTGAGAGCGAAGGTTAGAAGCATGGGGAAACTGCTCCAGGAAAGGTGAGTCGAATATAGTCAGAGGAGGGCTTAGGGCAGAACTTTAAGGAACACCAGTATGTCAGGTGAAGGCAGAGGAGGAGGAGTCAGCAGTGTCTAACAGGTAGAGGAGCCAGGCATGGTGGCACATGCCTGTAATCCAGTACTCTGGAGGCTGAGGTAGAAGAATCACAGGTTCAATGCCAACCTCAGCAACTTAGCAAGGCCCTCAGCAACTTAGTGAGATCCTGTTTCAAAATAAACAGGCCTGGGGGTTTAGCTCAGAGGTGGTTCAATCCATAGTACAAAAAATAATAATAAAATAAAGTCAAAAGAGGTAGAGGAAAACTGTAATGGAAGACAAGGTTATGAGCTTCAAGATGAAGACTACAAGGATTAAGAAAATCCTAGAACAGGAAGCTCAGGCAAATAAGATAAGCATTACCAAATTTGCAACTTCTCTGTTTGTCTAAAGAACTGATATAAGAATATAAAAATGACTATGCAGATATTTTTAATATTTTTCTTACCCTAGCAACATAAAGCAAATGCAGGATAGACATCTTCATTATTGTTGTGTCTGTGACTAACTTAGGGCATTTTCTTTGTATATACGTCTTACTGATGTAAAGTATGAACTTTCTGAAAATGGAGATTTTTTTTTACTAAAATGTATATATTTTCCAGTGGGTCCTGAGTCCTTAATAAAATCATTCCAGGCTTAGAACTCTCCTCTACAGCAAGAGCTTCATGGCCAGGCTGTCCTAAAGAGAAGTTGAGTCTGGCTTTTCACATCCTGAGTGGGTATTTGACAGCAAATATTTCCTTTCAAAAAGAGAGTAATATATACTGTGAGGATACCTGGAAAAGTAGTGCTCTCCCATTCAAAAAGAGTAAAATTTTTCATGGATATTTTTAGATTTCAGCCCAATCAAAGCTCTGCTTGGGTGGTTCTCTTCTAATTCTTGATTTGTATGGTATGCAGGGATGCCTGGCAACTGCCCATGCTTGGCAGTAAAGGCAGCACATTTCTTAGAATCTTGTTTCTTACCTATAATGAAAATACCATGTACCTATCTCATATAAGCAAGATGCTAAATTAGCCATGAAGATCTTGGCAGCATTTGTGGAAATTGGTGGAACCAGAGTTGGAAACTGTGGCTTGCTAATTGCTTTGTATTCTTCACTATGGGTGAACACAGAATATGCATATATTCCATAAATACTGGTTCTTGCACCTAAAGAGGGTATAGCATCTTTCCTAAATTTCATGTCTTTACTAACAAAGTCATTGTGTCTATAGGAGGGGAGAGGCAGGAAGAGGGAAAGAAAAGAAGAAAGAGGGAGGGAAACAAAAAAAAAATAAAGGAAAGTTAAAGAAAAGAAAGACAGAAAGAAAGGGAATATAAATTAATATGCAAATTTACAAAATCACTATAACACACCAATAAAGAGAGACAGTAACTAAAAGCCTCTGCTGTGGATTTTAGAGCACTAATGAATTCTTATTAAGACCTTTTAATGTGCCGGGAATTAGACCATCACATCCTATGATTGTTTCTTAAGGAAACTCAACTGTTGCTTCTAATCTTTATAAAATCATCATGGAGGAGCTCCTCAGCATTAGGCACTCTGCCATGTGCTCTGCACACAGAGATCAGCTAGATGTTTGTTTGTTCTGGTTTCCCATCCCTTATGTAAAGCTGTAGGGTGTGCAGCTGGAAGGGTAATACAGGATCTGAAAGCCCCCGTGGTGGGTAACAGACAGCACTGTAGAGAGGTAGGTGTATTTCATGCTAGGCTTTCAAATATTCTAAAGCAAGGGTGACTGATTCACATGCAAATGCTGTCAGGAGTCCCCACACCTCCTACCTCCAACTTCCATTCTTTCTGACTTCATTCTTCCACAAAGCTCTCTCCTTGGAGTTAGAAACATGGCTATCAACAGCTCCAAGTTTGCAACTCCAAGAAACTCCTGGGTTTCAAGTGAAAAGTTTTTTTTTTTAAGAAAATGTAATGATTGGTTCAATTTGGCTTTGTTATGCAGCCTTGGATTAATCAATGATCCAGTGTGCTGGGTTATGATAAGTGGACCGCTTAAATTGGGAACCAGGTAATGGCAGCCATGGTATATGGATTCTCTAAGAATATAGAAGCTCCTTTCCAAACTGCTGCTCTGGGCTGACAAAGACCATGTTATGGATTTGATTTAGAATGTTTCCCTAGATATCATGAAGATAAGGCAGCCGTGTTGGGGGGACTTGGTTGCTGAGGAGGGGTCCTTGGGGTGTGGCCTTGGGGATTATACACGGTCCCTCGTCCCCTTGAGCTCTCTCTTGCTGCCATGGTGTGAGAGCGGAGCTCTTGCTCTCTCTCTCTCTCTCTCTCTTTCTCTCTCTCTCTGCCTCCTGATGCCATGCTCTGAGCTCTGAGGATGTAACCTGGCCTCCCATGGACTGAACCCCTGAAATCTACAGAACTCTGAGCAAATAAATCTTCCTTCATCTAAGTTGTGGTGGTCAGATGTTTTGTATTACAACAGTGACAATACTGTCTGAAACAGACCAGATCATCTATACTTGCTTCCAAAGATAAAGACCAGATCTGGGTCAAGAGACTTGAAAATTCATTGGAGCAACAAGAAAGAGAGCCGCCTGGGTTCATAGTCTGGCTGCACCACTCACTAGCTTTGTGACCTTGGACACATTGTTTCATGCCTCCTATCTAAGTTCCTCAACCTGCAAAATTGTACAAATAATGGTACTTACTTCATAGAAATTTTGAAAGTCAGTGGCTCCAGAATCGAATTCTTGTTTCCCCTGAAACTGACACTTGCTCTCAGCTTCCCTCTCTCAGTAATGGTACCTTCAATTCCTCGGGTGAACGGGCGCCAAATCGTAGAGTTATCATTGAGGAGTCACTTACTCCCATGCCCTACTTTTGACTGGTCTTCTAAACTTACTTCTTCTTTCAAAATGTCTTTTGTAGCTATACCTGCCTTTCTTCTTTCCAACTACCACCATGTCACAAGAGACCCAATCAGTGTTTACACTGATGACAGTTGGAACCCCCTAATTGGTCTCTCCTTAGAAAGTCTAAACTTTTCCATCCATTTTTTTTTTTTTTTTTTTTTGCGGTACTGGGAATGGAACCCAGGGGCATTCTACCTCTGAGCAACACTCCTAGCCCTATTTTTTTTATTCTTTATTTTGAAACAGTGTCTCACTAAGTTGCGGAGAGCCTCACTAAGTAGCTGAGGCTGGCAGTGACCCCAGGTCCTCCGGTCTCAGCCTCCCAAGTACTGGGATTACAAGCGTGCTCCACCACGCCCAGCTTTTTTTTCTATCCATTTTTTACATCACTTACAAGCAATTCTCCTATTCTCTTTGAAATAGCCTCCAAAGTATTGATCTGAACAAGAAAGAGACAGAATTGTTTGTTTCCTGCTATGTTATTTAATTTTTGGTTTCTTGAAATTCTTAACTCTAAAAAGAAAGTGATGGATTAATAAGAAAAATGTAAATATAAATATATAATACTCCTATAAACAAATGCTCTTAATATTGTATATATGAATAAATATCCTATACTTAAACAAATTTATGTTTATAAAATAATGTACATACTCTATAAAGATATTCTTTCTAAACATAAATGTTCACTATGTATAATTAAGAGACTATATTGAGAGCATTATTTTATAAGTAAATTACAGACATGTTAATGTAAATGTGTATTACATTAATATAACATTATAAATTATTCAAAAGCCAAATTGTAAATTATTTTCCTTTTGTATATTTGTGGATAATTTTATATTAAATTTTGCTTTGTTTTTGTTAAGTGGGTTTTTAAATACTGGATTTGAGGGAAAGAGTTATGGAATTTTTAAAGCAGAGCAGTTCTATCCAGTCATGAATGTGCATGTTAAGAGAAAGCTGATGATATTTAGATCAGCATGTTGGATAGGATGAATGTTTGGATAAAAACTTAGCAGGTAAATGTCAGGTGAATCACCAAGTGGAAAAAGTCCATCATACTACTCTCGTTTTCTTTTTTTTTTTTTAATTGTAGTTTTCTGTAAAGAAGACATGTTAAAACTCTACTTTTTTTTTACTGGCAAATTAGAAAAAGACAAAACAAAGAACTTTGAGTTTTGAATTTTAAAAGGTGATGGAATGAGTTCCTTGAATCTTCAAAAAAGGAAAAAGATATTTGCCTTTTGAGGCAGTGAGATTTCAAATTCTGGTTAGCAACAAATCATCGAAATGTTCAAAATTTCCTAGCACTATTTTAGAAAATATAGCATGAGTATTTCTTTATTCTCAAAATGATTTAAGTGGTTTCAATGTGGGTTTATAGGTTTTAAAAACATATAATCAATACAACTTGAAAGTTGCAAAAACAACATCAAAAACAAAATCTCCCCCCCGAAAGAAGAAAGAAATCTTACCCCTTGTTCCAAGATGTCATATTTCTTTAAATTTTGCTCACGTTGTATCACATCCTCTTAAAAGTGTAAGGTGTTCAGTATACATTATTCTTTCCTGTGCTTATTAATATTTCTCTTTTTATAGTTAATATTATGCAATGTAGAGCAAATAACAATGTAAATACAAGCAAGTGTTGAAAAGGACACAATCTTCGCCACCTTCTCTTTGGTGTAGGTCATAAATCCTGTTCAGTGCCTTGCACTTATGTAAAAATCAATAGTTTTGTATAAGGCTTCTTTTCATCCCAGAATCGCCTTGTTGGTTTTCCTTCTTATAAACCACTGAAATGCAAACCAGCATGTTTTGTATCCTGAAGATACACACATACACACTCACTCATACATATACCCAAACACACAGCACTGTATATCAACAGTGTGAACAGCAGATGAACTGAAGCTAAGAATTACTTGGTGATTTTTAATTCAATTATTTTCTTTTTTTTGCGGTACTGGGGATTGAACCCAGGGGCGTTCTACCTCCACGCTACGCCCCCCGGCCCTATTCTTTTTCATACTTTATTTTGAAACCAGGTCTCACGAAGTTGCAGAGGGCCTCACTAGGTAGAGAGAGAGAAAGAGACAGGGAGAGAGAGAGAGAGAGAGAGAGAGCTGAGGCTGGCCGCGAACTCAGATCCTCCGGTCTCCACCTCCCAAAGTACTGGGATTACAAGCGTGTGCCACCATGCCCAGCTAATTCAATTATTTTCATGAATACTTTTCCTGATCCTCATTTTCAAAACTGGTCTACCTATCCTCATTTCTTTCCCCAAATCGGACCAGGTCTAATGGTTTCCAGCCATAATAGACACACATCTTTTGATTATTCCAAAGGGCATCATTATATGGGAAGATAGTTGATAAATGAAAAAAACTCATGCCAACCCTGTATATTGATCAGGGCTCACCAGAGTAACAGAAGTCACAGAACAGGTATATGGAAAAAGAGAATTTATTAAATCAGCTTACAGTCCAAAGCAGTGTAGTTCCAGGAATCTGCCTGCACATGGAGAGAGCTGGAGGAACCAGCAGCTGATCGAGCAGTTCAAGAACTGGAGTCCCAGAATCAGAGCGACCACCAATGCAGTCACAGTCCAAGACGGAAAGGTCAGGAAACTCTCCAGAGAAATGATGGTAAGAGTCCAGTTGAAAGAGCTAAAGGCCGATATCTCAGATGAGAACAGACGCGCTTTCTTCAGGAAGAACCACGCATGTGTTCACGTGGTTTTCTCTTTTTTATCTAGGTCCTGTGCCTAGCAGAACCGTGCTGCTTACATTCAGAGCAGGATTTCCCCTTCAACCTGCCATCACATAAACCAATCATCTCATCAACACACCCAAAGTCACATCGTTTTAGCTATTTCATAATCCAGTCAAATTGACAATCCAGGCTAATTGTCATACCGCGGTTTCTTATTTGACTGGTTATTTTACCATTTACCCACTGAAGAGTGATATGTGAATAGGCTAAATTGAGAGTTAAAAACTATGTAGAAGCTGGGTGCAGTGACTCATGCCTGTAATCCCCATACTTGGCAGGCTGAGACAGGAGGGTCATAGGTTTGAGGACAGCCTCAGCAAGTAGTGAGACGCTCATCAATCTAGCGAGACCCTGTTTCCAAATAAGAAATAAAATTGGGCTGGGGGTGTAGCTCGAAGGTAGAATGCCTCTGGGTTCAATCCCCAGTACCACAAAACAAACCAATCCACCAACCAACCAATAAACAATGTAGAGCATATATGTACGTTCTGTCTCTTAAATTCATATTTGTCTAAAAAGTATAGGTATGCTTCCCCTTGGAGGTAAGAGGGATTGAGATAAATACACAGAGGGCTTTGAGATATTTGTAATTCTTTATTTCTTTAAAAAGTCATAGCAAAATATTAAGATTTGACAAAACTGGGTGATGAGTACCTGAGCTTTGTTACATTTGTATTGTCTGTCCTTCTGCTTCCTATTTCTTAAAGTATTTTATTAATAAAAATCTCAACCTCAGCAAAAAGGTGCTTAAAAAGCAAAAACCCAGGTTCTCACTCAACATAGCCAACAGACGTGTCGCCATGCGTGTCTTGCTTCTTGGCTACTCTTCCCTCACTACTACTCTCCCTTTGGCCTCTCCAGACTCACCAAGTTATTCACCAACCCCGAAAGACATAAGGACTCTCTTCTCCCCATCTGTATGCTCAAAGGTGTTGCTACTCTGCTTGAAATCCTATCTCAGTCTGGCAAACACCTACTCCACTCTAAAACCTTTTTTGGGGTCACTTCTGCTGTGAAGACCTGTGTGCCTCTTCCAGACAGAATTAAACACCTGTCTTTTCTGCATTGTCTTTGCACCGCCAATAAATAGCATTTTGTTTTATGTCTGTTTATCTTCTCTAGGCAATAAACTAGTTTAGATTTTACACTCTTAGCACTTTATGGAACAAAATTTTAAAATTATCATTAGTTATTAGTTTTAATTTTTAAAGTAATATATTCCCCTTTTAAAAATCCCAACAATTTAGAAGTGTGTAAGGGTATGCCCTCTTCCCCATTCTCAACTTCCTATTCCCATGTCCATGGCTAGCATTATCTGATTTAGATTTCTATAAAATATAAATTTGCATTTATTAGAATATAAGTGTATAAAATAATTCATGAATCCATAAAGGGTCATGATCACTTTTATATACAAAGGGGACAGTATATACACAATGTTTTGCATCTTGATTTTTAAAAAGAGCAACTTACCTTGCTTTCTGTTCATTTTAGTACATATAGACGACATTATTCTTAAAATCTATATTATATTTCATATTATGTGTGTAATTCAGGGCGACTCAAGAAGGCAGTAGCATGGTTGGAAGCAGTAGCATGTAAAGAGAAAGAGAATGTAGAGGCTCTTAGATTGGGAAGAACTTAGGTTCACTAGTTGGGAAGAACAACCTCAGGATTGACTTAATTCAGTGATGAACAATGTCAACAGACTTTGTCTCCTTTGCTCTGCTTGGCATTCCTTAGTATCAGCTTCATCTTTGGATGACTTTCCTCAAACTGACAGATAAGGACTGGGTTTCACTTTTAAAACCACACCGTGGAGAATAATAAGGTATGAGCTTGCATGAGTCTTTTCATCCTTCCAATGCCAGGTTTTATCATTGACTCACAAAATATATTCTTATTGCACACTGTTCATCAGAACCCTTGAACTATATTTGGTTCCTTGTAGTACAAGTCAGAGATGGGTGTGAATAAATTAGGGTGATATATGGTTGAGATGATGGTTTTGATAATGGAGGTGAGGAAGTTGGGCCCAAGGAAAAGCTATACAAGGAGCTTGAGAGTTGTTTTTTTTTTCAATTTGAGTTGAAAGTAGGTGGAATGTCAGATTTCTGTTAATGTGAGGTGGTATAACAGAAGAGGAGAGGCAAGAGGTCTCAGGTTAAAAAATTTCTTTTCTTTGCTAGCTGACGCTTAAAACTCGAACATAAGAGATTTGATCATTCATCTTACATCTGATTTTTGCTAAAATTAGGAAACAAAAGGGAACTTCAGATAAATGAGGAGACCAGTAGAAGAGTGGAAGGAGTTTGGGGGAGGGAGGCAGAGAGGGGAAAAAAGGAGACTGGATGAAGGGAACAGCTCAAATAATGCTATGTCCATATATAAAGGGATCACTACCAATGTCACTAACATGTACAGGGAAGGGATGGAGAGCGGGCTGGGATCCTGAGGGGAACACACCAAGTGCTGTGTGCATGTGTTTCTATCACTTTGAACTTCACTATGATGCATAATTACAATGCACCAATAAAAATTGGGATGTAGTTTGAAAAAGCAGCATGTTGCTTCATGGTGTGTCAAAAATGGTCCCTTACAATGAAGGAAACACCAGACAACAAGGAGAGAAAAATGATACTCTAAGGACTACTGATCAAGGGGGGACAGGAAGAACATGTAAGGGATGAACAGAAGTGGACTACCAAGGAAGGGAATGCTTCTAGTTACAGCTGCTTTATTTCAGTTCGCCTAAAGCTGGAACTGGAATATCTAGCCTATGAAGTCTTTAAGATAAAAATTAATTCAATCCTATCCAAAGAGAAAAAGTGTCATTCAAAATAAAGGAAAAAAAGAAAGAAAATTTCAGATTATATGCATACACAGATGCATTTAGGCTATCATATTCAGTTTAATTATATGCTCACACACCCCTACACATACAGAGGTGAATTTAGGACCCTAAATCATTGTAATTGGCTAGTAATGTTAGTAATAACAATTAGTAATGTTAGTAAATTGTAATTGAGGGACTCCACTCCAGGGAGGATAAAAGGCATTAAGGGCCCGCGATTAAACCAGAAGAGATCTCATGTTCCTGAATGTACAAGGTGCGGTCCTGCCCCCGGGCAGCGAAACAGATGCAAGTATCTACCTGTAAGCATAGTCTCAATGCTGTCCTCTCCAAGGCAGGCATGTTTGGAGAATTAATAAGATGGTATCTGTACGGAATCTTAACTCTGAAGAAATGCCAAAAACAACCTCCGTGGTGTGTTATTATCACCCTGTGAATCACTCATCAGAAGTGCGACCAACCCCGCTGTGCTGAGACTTGGGAACTTCTGCCACCACAACAGTGGAAACTCGGGACGTGAGTTTGGTTGACTCAAGATAATCTTTCATCATCGTTCTCACCCATTTTTCCAGAAAATGTCTACCAAGGGTGACTGTTTCACCAAAGGCAAGCCCTCGTAGTCTCTGCTCCCTCCTCAACTGGCCCCAAGCAGAGATGCGCTGGGCACAGACAGAAAATTTTCCATCCCTGAAGAAGAGGGGACCGTCTTGAATGTGACTAATCACAACATAGCAGCCAAGTGACTGGAAGAACGAAGAAAATTACAGGGAAGCATCTAGGACATGAAGGTCGCGGGCGAACGTGCTTGACAGACATGGTTTTGCAATCATGCTAAAAAAAAAAAGGAATGCAGCTCTCCATTTCAGCTAAGTGTTTGCTAAGGCTCCAACTACTGTTTCTCACCTGGTGGGACTAGGGGCTAGCTCGCTTCACATTTCTTAGAAATCTTATCCTGTATTGCCCATATAAATAGGGGGCTCCTATAAAAAGCAAACATAGTAAAATTAATATGTGTCAGAGACAGTAATTCCCTTTTATCCATGGTTTTGCTGTCCATGCTTTTGGTCACCTGTGATCAAAAACAGTCTTTAAAAGTCAAGTGGAAAGTTCTAGAAATAAAGAATTCATACGCTTTAAATGGCACGTCATTCTGAGTAGTGTGATAAAATATCACATTGTCCTGCTCCATCCCACCCAGGATGTGATTCATCCCTTTGTCCAACAAAACCAGCTGCAAATGCTACCTGCTGGTGAGTCACTTAGTGGCCCTCTTGGTTACCAGATTGACTGTGTGGTGTTGCACGGCCTGTGTGTAAGTAATTCACTCTTGTGGGGAGAGAGAAAAAGAGAGAAGAACAGAAAGAGAATTTACAGAACGTTTATTACAGTGTATTATTATAATTGTCCTATTTTATTATTAGCTATTGTTAATTTCTTACTGTGTCTAGTTTGTAAATTAAACTTTATCATAAGCATGTAGGGGGAACACATAGTGTACACAGAATTGGGTGCTACCCATGGTTTCAGGCATCCACTATAGTCCTCGAAAGTATCCCTCATGGATAAGAGGGTAGTACTGTAATACTGTAGACTCAAAATGTGAGAATTCAGCATTCATTCATTCATTCATTCATTCACTCATGCTTTTATTCATTCAGTGACAAATTATGCATCTATTTTTTTTTGGTACTGGGGACTGAATACAGGGGCATTCTATCTCTGAGCTCTACCCCCAGCTCTTTTTATTTATTTGTTATTTCAAAACAGTTTCTTCCTAAGTTGCTGAGACTGGCTTCAAGCCTGTGATCCTCCTGTCTTAGCCTCCCAAGTACTGGGATCACAGGCGTGCACCACCATACCTGGCTACTGTGCACCTATTTTATATCAGACTCTGAATAGATGTTAGGGATAGAGAAATGGGTAAGAGCTACTCTCCCAGTGTTGTGGTCTTAGAGGGGAGACACATAGGTCAACTGATATGCACACCACAGAATGGCCATTGCAATGACAGAGGTGTGTCCTGGAAAGAGTTTTTGCAAACAAAAGTAAGGAGTTTGGACTTCATGTTGACAGTGCAAGGATCCTGGGAAGGGTTTTGTGATCATTTGAATAGCATTCTGGTGACACCAAGACAAGTTGGGAGTTGTCCTTGGAGGCAGTAACCAATTAGGAGGCTATGCTTTTAATCCAGATGAGAAGGGAAAGATGCTGACATTGGAGAAGTTGTGGTGGGACTGGAGGGAATAAAAAAGATCAAGGAATCTACAGAAAATGGTGTAGACAATTTTAGAGGGCTGTGGGAAATGGGGGGTATCTAAGATGACAATCATGTTTCTGTTTTACACAGCAGAGTTAGTGTTATCTTTACCTGAAATCCTAAAGATGACCAAGAATGAACTTTGTGGGATGAAAATAATTCAATGGAAATGAGGAGTTAGTGGATACAAGGAATGCCAGGATGTTGGAGGGAGGGGGTGTCTACCAAACAGGTACATGTGGGAATAAATCAGTATCTAAATACTCTTAGAACCATGACTGTGAGTAAGACTTCTGAACAGAAATACACGGGAGGGCTAAGGAGGAGACTGTGGAGAACACTGCGACTTAGTCAGTGGAGATAGAGTATGTGATGAACATCGAGAAGCAAAATGAGGCAGGTGGAAGGAAATCCAGAAAGGAGTGTGCTTTGGTTTGGATATGGTTTGAGTGTGTTCTTCCAAGGCAGGCTTCATGCATGGGAGGCTTGACCCTTCATGTGACGATTTGAGAAGCGGTGACACTGTTGAGGTGGGGCTCAGTGAAGGAGCTGCCCTTGGAAAGGATTAAGGCAGCTCTCGTTGGACTCCTGAGTTATTGCAAGAGCGAGCTGTTAAGAAATTCTGAGCCAACCCTTGAGTTGCTCTCTGGCTTTCTCTTTCGAAAAGCCATTTCTTCTTTCCGCATTTTCTCCCACTATTGTGCTGCCATCCACCATCTGGTCCTTGCCCGTGCTGGGGCAGTGCTGCTACTTTGCCCTTGATCTCCAGACTTGTGAGCTAAATAAATCTCTTTCTTTATAAAGCTACCCAGTCTCAAGTATTTCAGTACATCAATGAAAAAGGGACTGATAGAGAGTAGTATTCTCAAAATCCAAGAGAGTAGTTTCATGGAGGAAGTGGTTAACAATGCCCAATGCTCCAAGGAGACAAATGAAACTTGAAAGAGTGACCCTTGGACAAGTTGGAAGTCCTTGGTGACTTTACTAGAGTCGTTTCATTAAAGCAATACTGCCAGTTGATATGTCAACATGAGTACCTCATAGATACAGTGGAGAGATAAAGGAAGTAAACTGTAGATACCAGAATAAACTCCTAATCTTGTCTATACACTTATACATGCACACTTGACTATACATAATAGTTCATTATAATGCAAAAGAGAAAAAACTAGGACTGTTCTATTTATCCAGGAATTTTGATAAGTAATACTCAGGTGCCCACCTCTAAGATTACCCCCCATGAGTCTTCTCTCCATGTCTTCATGCTCTTGCATGATTCTCTTGCCCTAAGTGTGGCTGAATTAGTGACTTGCTTTGAGATAACAGAGCACAGCAGAAGTGGTGGGATGTTACTTCTGAAGTTAGATAACAGAAACACCTTGACTTTTGTTTGGAGACATATTCTCTCTCTCTAATCCACCAAGCTTTGGTGTAGTTTGTTTACACAGCAACAAATATCTAATATGTAGGATAAGCATCAGAAACTTGTGTTCATCAAAATGACGTTCCTTATGTTAATATGAGCCTTCAGCTATAATCTCACCCATGAGTGACTGCAGTTAATGCCAGGACTTTTTAGGGACAAGTTTTACCTCATCATTGTTTTAATACAAAGTAATAAAGGTCTCCATCAGCAATTACAGAGCTTTTAGAACTTAACATTGCAGTCACACGTGTGCTCAATCCATAATTGAAGGTTAGGCATTCAGAAGAGGCCAGCGTGGTTCATTCATTCCCTGCCAGCCTGGGGAACAGAACCCGGCCATTATCTCATTGCCTTCCTAGTGATTAATCCATCACTCTGTCTTTCTCTCCCTCTACCTTCCTCAGCTGGCATCTTGTGCTTTCTGTTTACTAGACTCAGAAATGCCATGTCTCCTAATCCTCCAATCCTCATGTATAATCCTGTGCTCATCTCAAATGTTTCTTGATTGTATTGGATGTTATCACATCCTATTGACTGCCTGGAGTTGGCTGTTATCTCCAGAGAGTATTCATCCTTTTGTAATTAACAGCTTATTTGATTCAATGGTAACAGAGGTCAGGCTGTGTGTATTTTACCATTCTGGGTTTGCAGGGGTATTTGCCCTCCCCTTTGATATCTTTATTTTAATTACTTCTGAGATTTGTGTCTGTGTCTCTAGGATGAGAGATATGAGTTATTTTAAATATTTCTCTCCTTTTTAATATAGTTTGTGAATCTTTCATTCACTCCTGAAAGATACTAGGCCAGGTTAATCAACCATTGGGTTCCTTTGCTCTTTTTTATTAATTTATTATCATTATTATTATTATTATTATTGTTGTTGTTGTTGGCTCAGTTCCATTTTCCCCTGACCTTAACAACCAATTTTCAGTTTGCATATGTTGATGTAGACATCACAAAGGGCTAATCTCTCCCAGGTAGCAGTTAACATAAATATCTGGACATAAAAACCAAATATATTTGTATGTGTAGTCTACAACTTGTATTTGGATGTTCTGAAACACAAACGGTAATATGAATAAATTTCAGGGGTGTTTTTTTGTAGTATTTACCAAAACTTTCTGTAATTACCTATAGGGCAGTGAATACAAAGGCTTTCTTTTAGGTACAAATGATTAAATTTGCTTAAAAATTTTTAAAATAGAAATGATAGTTCCATATCACCTGCTGTTGGGATCAGTCATTTGGCTTAAAATGATATGTTTATTATCCTTAAAAGCTTATGTAAAAGCAATGTCACTATACATGCAAAATATATGCCCAAGAATCATTTGCAGCCATCTAAGGAACAAAATGATCTTCCTCTCTAACCAAAAGATAGCAAGATTAAATATACTTCTAATTTATTGCGGAAGGCAGTGCCATCTTTTGTCTCCAATAAATTTGTATTTGGTTAGGGCTAATGTGTTCCTTCAAAGATGTGTATGCAGATTGACAAATGGGCATATTTATTTTTGTGATCAATTCATGTGATTATCCTAGAGACCTAAACTATTAAGCGGGGCTTACAAGTTGACTGGGGCATAGGTATTTAAAAGTACTGATGGGAAAACCCAACCATTTAGAACAGCCTGAAAGAAAAACATAAAACACACGACTAAATTTCAATGCCAGAGAAGGCCACACTCATGATTCTAGGTAGTCAGGCAAGTAATGAAGAGTTGGTTGTGTAGCCCAAAAAGATGATGAAGATACAGATATGCTGATTCTGTTTATCCTATGTGACTGAGATTAGGGCAGCTCAGTGACATCTGCTTTGACACTGTTTTATGTAGGACCTTTCTGGGCAGCTGTGGCATTCTTCAGAGGGCTTCCCAACTAATTATTCCTTCCAGAATATCAGCTAGAAAATAGCAGCCACATATTTTATATTCAAATTATGCCATCAGTAATACAAATGAACTATATTTCCTACTCCCATTACTTCCCTTAATGTTGCTAACATTTTAAAGTAGTCGTATTAAATGCAAAGCCAATTAAAATGTCTTGATAATTAAATAGTGTGATGCTGGTGTATCAAAATAATGGAACAAATTAGAAAATCTAGATATAAACCAAAGTTTATAAGATAATTAGGTATGTGATAGAGGAGACATGTTAAGTCAAGGAAGAGATGAAATATTTTTAGAAATGGTTTTGGAAAAAAATTGAGTAGAATCATGAGACTCTATGGAATATTTTCAGATGTTATATTAAATAGGTAAATCTCCTATCACGCTTCAAGTTACTTTGAATTTCAGATTGTTTAAGAGGAAGAGCATTGGAGAGCAGTAGGTCAAGGCTTCTGTTTATAGTCTAGACATCACACAGATAAAGGGCTGGCCCAAAGTAACACAGTGATGAGTACAGGCCTAGTCTAACTCTAGGCTCTCGTTGCCTGATGTGTGGATTCCAAACCTGGTGGGCTTTCTTTGCACCACACAATTTTCAACAACAATTACATTCATGCATTGCAGAACAACGTTTTGATTAATGATGGGCCACATATGCAACAGTGGTTCCTTAAGACTCTAGTAGAGCTGAAAATCTCCTATCACCTAGTGACAACATATTTGCCCTACCATCACAATGTTAGGCATGACTTACCTGCATGGTAATCCTGGTGTTAACCAATGTCCTGGGCTGCTAGTTGTATACAAGTATAGCACATATAAACATGTATAGTGTATAACACTTGATACTGATATTAAATGACTATGTTACTGCTTTATATATTTACCATACTATACTTTTTATTACTTTTCTAGTGTGTACTTTTTCTACTTTTAAGAAAAATGTTTACTCTAGAACAGTATGCTGGCTACACCAGCAGCACCCTTGCACATCTTGGATTTACTGCATCTCTGAATTGAATCGAGAGACTACCTCAAGTGGTTTACCCATACCATCTAGCTTTGTAGAAAGGCACTCTGTGATGTTCACATACAACAAAGTTGATGAAGGATGCATTTATCAGAATGCATCTTCTTTGTTAAATGACCATGACTGTATGTATTAGGAATTGCTAGGTCCTCTGATTTGGCTATATAAAAAAGCATAAATGAGAAAACATTTATATTAACATTTCCCAAAATGAGTTATTTGAAGTATCAGTCTAGCAAGACATTTTGCTAACAACAAACAAACAAGAAAACAAAACAAGGCTTTCATGATTAAATAGGTTTGGGCAAATGCTACATTCCTTTCTTAAAGGATCAGGGCACACAAAAACTCTCAGAAGTCCTGCTGTAACAAAGCCTGCTTAACTTTATTTGATGCAGCATTTCCCAAAGAACTTTCCTCCCATATAACATCTACTAACACTGCAGAGCAGAGCACACTTTAGGAAACTGCTCTATATTCAGGTTAAAGAGAAATAATTGCCTGAAATAGTCAGACAAGGACAGAAAGTAGAGAGTTGATATCCTGTTTTCCTTCTCAAAGTCTTTGGGTAATTGCTTCAATTCTCCTTTCGACTTGGTGATTCCAGGCCTATAATTAGGAGTGTTCTTGTGACTCTCCCAGCAGCATGGGGCTGAGTCACTGATGCCTGACACCTACAGCCTGGGACCCACCTAGCTTCTGAACTGAGCCAGCAAAGGACAGGGGGT
Source organism: Glis glis (assembly GCA_004027185.1). Taxonomy (NCBI): domain Eukaryota; kingdom Metazoa; phylum Chordata; class Mammalia; order Rodentia; family Gliridae; genus Glis; species Glis glis. Next base: position 29,564 of record PVJS01013034.1, read on the forward strand.
GTATTGGCAACCCAGCCCTCTGGCCATGGATGTGGACTTAGTCACATTGACATAGATCTCACTGACTCAGAGCTTGCTATGCCTTCTTGCTAGGTTGGCCAAAACCATTCAAGCTTTTTACCTCCATGTGGTGTCTGGTATGCATTTTATCCAGAATCCCAATCTACATGTTCAGGAACCTCTTTTCCTAGGACTGCAACCTCCCCCCAGACTCTTCCCACATGCCTGCACTTCCTTCCAGGATTGGCTGGGGTCTGAGTATGAATGAATAGCCATCATTAGGGATATACTTCTTAAGCATTTGATACATGCCAGGTTCAGTTCTAAGTGCTTTACACGCTATAGAGCATGTAAATTACATGCTTCCAATGCATATTTTGTACCAGGAACTGGGCTAAGAAATAGTAACCCAAACTGAAATGGCTCCTGCTATCATGGAGCTTAAAATAAAAATGGGATAAAAGGATATTCTTTGAATAATTATACAAATATAAAATCATAACACACATGAAGAAATCAAAGATGGGTAACACAGAAGAAGAATATAGGGTACTATGAGCATGTATGATGCTATGGATTGTAGGCTCTGCTAGTTGGAAAGATGGGAGTGGATACTTTTATAAAAAAGTGAAGTTTGAGCAGAGATCTAAGGGATAATGAACAGTAAATACAATATATGCAGAGGTCCAATTGTAGCTAGGGACGTAGCATACCCTGGGGAGATAAAAAGTGATCACATGGTTTAAGAGCTCAGAAGAAGGGAAAGATGACTCCAAATATTAGCTCACAGGGAGATCTGTGGTCTGGTGTTTGTTTGTTTGTGGTACTAAGGATCGAACCCAGGGTGTAATACCTCTAAGCTATACCCCCATACCCCCATCCCTATTTTACTTTGTGTTTTGAAACATGGTCTTGCCAGGTTGTTGAGAGTATTGGTACATTGTTGAGGCTATCCTCCAACCTGTGATCCTCCTGTCTCAGCCTCCCAAGTACTGGGATTACAGGTATGCTCCACTAGGCATGGCTTTGGGGTCGGGTATTATAGGAGCTTCAAAACTATGTTTAAGATCACATTCTGTGAGCAATTGAAAGCCACTGTCAAGATAACCAGACACAGATTTTTAAAATTGTCACTTTGGTGTGAAAGATGAATTAGAAGCAGGTAAGAGATGAGAAAAGGTTATAAGAAAATTACTATACACCATGTGACACTGATGCTAGGTTAAACTAAATAGAGACTAAGAAATTGGACATATTCAAGAGATATTTAGAGGGCAAGATTGAGAGAACTCGGTGATGTATGAATATGGGTAGTGAAAGAAGAGAAGTTTCCAAGTTTCTGGCTTGTGTACTTGGTTGGATGATCCCACCTCTCGTTAAGTGTATTAGTCAACCTATTAAGTACTAGCTGCTGGAAGAAATATTTAGAATTAAACACAATATTGAAGAAGAACAAAGTTGGAGAACTAAATCTATTAGATTTCAAGACTTACTATAAAGCTACAATAATCAAAAGTGTGGTATTGGTGAAAGAATAAAAAATGAAAAATAAAAAAGAAAAGACCAGTAGAACAGAACTGAGAGTCCAGAAACAGATCCACATAATATAGTCATTTGCCCTTTGTCAAAGGATAAAAGTCAATACAATGGAGAAAAGATAGGGCTTTTTTTAAACAAATAATGCTGAAACCTGTGACATCCACATGTAAAAAAGTGAATTTAGACACAGACCTTACACTCTTCAAAAATCAGTTCAAAATGGATTATAGACCTAATATAAAATGCAAAACTATAAAACTCCTGGAAGATAACACAGGAGAAACCCCTACATGATATTGGGTTTAGTGATGACATTTTGGAAACAACAAAAACATATGATCTATGAAAGAATGATAAGTTCAATTTTATTAAAATTAAGAACTTCCACTCTGTAAAAGACAATGTCAAGAGAAGATCAGTCACAACCTGGAAGAAAATATTTGCAAAAAGGATATCAGATAAAGTACTGTTATCCAAAATATACAAACAATTCAAAGTTTAACAATTAGAAAATGAACAGCCTTATTAAAAAATAGACTGAAGACCCAAACAGAAACTTCATCAAAGAAAATATATAGATGGAAAATAAACACATGGAAAGATGTTCCCCATCATGTCATCAGGGAAATGCAAATTAAAACAATAATAAGGTACCACTGTACTCTTTTTGGAATGGCCAAAGTTCAGAACACTGACAACATCAAATGCTGGCAAGAATGTGGAGCAACAGGAACTCTCTTTCATTGCTGGTGGGGATGCAAAACAGTCTAGCCATTAGGAAAACAGTTTGGCAGCTTCTTATACAACTAAACACATTCTTATCATATGATCCAGCAATAAAATTCCTTGGTATTCACCTAGATGCATTGAAGACTTACATTCACACAAAAACCAACACACAGACATTTATAGCTTTATTCATAATTGCCGAAGTTTGGGTGCAACCACAATGTCCCTCAGTAGGCGAATGGGCACAATGAAATCTTGTTCAATACTAAAAATAAATGCTCTCTCAAGCCTTGAAGAGACGTGAACCTTAAAAGCATGTTACTAAGTGAAAGCATCCGATGTGAAAAGGTTTTATACTGCATGATTCCAACTATATGGCATCCGGGGAAAGGCAGAACTATGAAGACTTAAAAAGATAATTGACTAGAAGTGGTTATAAGGGGAACAGATGAGCAGGCAGAACACAGAGGACTTTTAGGACAGTGGAACTGTTCTGTATTATGTTCAACTGGATTCCAGAGTTCTGCAGAAGTTGATTTTGACCATTTTTGCCAGCTTATTAGCTGCTTTTGTCCAGGGATGGAGCCCTGGGGCTCCCTACTCCACCATTTTTGGTGAACTGTGATGGCCTTTTACTTTGAGTGAAGTAGGGAGCCACTGTATAATTTTGAGCACAGGAGTGATTTGATCTGACATTTTAAAAGGTTCATTCAAACTTCTATGTCAAGGCTCGACAATATGAGGACAAGGTTAGACACAGGGAGACCAGTTAAGAGGGTATTACATAATCCAGAAAAGACACATTGATGGCTTATAGCAGCATAATAGCAGGAGAAAGGAGAGGTGATTGGATTCTTTATATAAATGTGTAGACAGAGCCAAAAAATTGGAATGTGGGGTACAAAAGAAAGGGAGAGATCAAGGAGGAATTCTTCATCTATTTCACCCTTACCATATGCAAAAAAAAAATTAAAGCATAAGTTGCCTTAAAAAGTGTGGAAGCTTTGGAGTCAGGCACATCCGAATGCATTCTGGTGACAGCACCTGTTACCTGTTGAAGCTCCAGTGACCTTATCTAACGTGGCATAAGAGCATCAGGCTCTCCAGGATCAAGAAAGTCAAATGAGACAATGATGCAACACATCTTGCTTTGTGCCTGCATGACGGTGAAAAATGAAAAGGAATTAAATTCTTTTTACTTTACCCTTTTCTAAACCTGATAACAGCAGGCCCATTTTAGAGGCTAAACCAAGTCTCCATCCAGTTTTTGGACTTCCAATTCTATAAGCCTTCATAATTGAAATTTTCAATGTTTCCTCTTTAGTGTAACATAGAAAGACACAAACTCTACTTTCCCTAGGATGTTAAGTTGAAGTCAGGGCCTGACTCCTAGAATTAGATTCTGTTAGAAATGTGAATTATCTCATTTTATTCTCTCCCTAACATTAGAGAGATTCACAGGGGACTACATTGTGGAGGTCTTCCTCCCCTTTTTTTTATCAAAAGGGTCTTGAGAAAACCTATGTATTCTTCCAACCAATAGAGTGAAAAGTACAGTTTGGTAACCTAGGACACTGTCTGTTCTGGTCAGCATTCTTGCAGTTATAATCTAAAAGATTGACCATGTAACTTAGAAGAAAGAAGATTTATTTCTTACAGTTTTGGGCTCAGTCCATGTGAGGCTGGGGACCATGGATCTCAGGGCATGACAGTGGGAGGCAAAGAGAGGAAGAGCACATGGGCTGTGCTCCTCATATCACAGAGGCCAGAAGCAAGAGAGAAAGATAGGGAAGGAGGAACCATCTATAATCTCCAAGGCCGCACCCCCTTGGGACCATCTCCTCCAGCCACACCCCACTGGCCTACCAGGTAACACCCAGATAAATCCATTACAATGGATTTATCCACTTCTGGGATTACAACCCTCATGACTCAATTACATCACCTCCAAATATTAATAAGTGAGCGCGTTAGGGTACATTTTATATCTAACTATAACACTGTCATGATGATTATGAAGATCTGATTGAATAAAAGACATATAAAAAGCCATAGGAAAAGCATGTATGTCCCATTGATGTAGTCCAAGCCATGAGGAGGTACCTGAATGAATATATCACATGGAGCAGGAGACACTGTGTTACTCCAAGCAGCTCCTGTTTACCCTTCATGTGGGTGGTCTCCATCTCCTCTACGCCTCCCCAAGTCTTTGAATATGTTAGGCACATGTGTTTCTACTTACCAAGTGCAAGTAAGAGTTCAAAGCTGATGGAAACTCCTGTGCCTCCTGGCAGATTGACTGGATCAAAGTTCATTTTCCTGAGTATGCGGCCACTCTAGACAGCCTCAGATCTAACCCAAGATCTATTACTGCAGATCCCCAAATAGACTAACTAAATTATAATCCTGACCCTAGGATACATTTTATAGATGGTTTTTTAGTTTTCTTTTTTAAAAAAATAATTTTATTGGTGCATAGTAATTATAAATCATAGTGAGGTTCAAAGTGATACAAGCATGCATGCACACAGCACTTGGTGTGTTTCTGTCCAGATTCTATCCCACTACCCACCTGTCCCTGTACCTGTGTATTGGCCAGGGTTCACTAGACTAACAGAATTCACAGAATGAGTATATGGAAAAAGGGATTTATCAGATCAGCTTACAGTTCAAAGCGATGTAGTCCCGAGTTCGACTGCACGTGGAGAGTCAGAAGAACCAGTAGCTGGTCGAGCGGTCTAAGAGCTGGAGTCTTAGGATCGGAGCAACCACTAATTCAGTCCCAGTCCAAGATGGGACTGAATTAGTCTTCGGAGAAACGATGGTGAAGTTTCAGTTCGAAGGGCTGGAGGCCGACGATCTCAAACGAGAGCAGAATATCAAGAAGCTCTTCAGAGAAACGGCGAAGTTGGAGGCCGACGATCTCAGACGAGAGCAGATGCGTTTTCTTCGGAAAGAGTCGCGCATCCCTCTACAGGGCTTTCTCCTTCTTTTATCTAAGTCCTGCACCTATCAGAACCCTGCTGCCTACATTTAGGGCAGGACTTTCTGTTTAATCTGCTGTTACATAAACCAATTGTCTCATTGACACACCCAAAGTCACATGATCTTGGGTGTGTCATGATCCGGTCAAGTTGACAAATTAGATTAACTATCACAACATGTTAGGGACATTGGTAGTGATACTTTCATATAGGGACTTAGCATTACTTGAACTGTTTCCTTCATCAGTTCTTCTTTTTCCCCTCTCCATCCCCTCCATTATTCTACTAGTCTCTCTCCTCATTTATCTAAAGTCCCTTTTGTTTACTATTTTCTCTCTCTCTCTAGCTTCTGAATATGAGAGGAAACATACCACCGTTGACTTTCTGAGACCAGCTGATCTCACTTAGCATACTATTCTGTAGTTCCATCCATTTTTCTGCAAATGATGTAATTTTGTTCTTCTTTATGGCTGAGTAAAATTCCATCGTATGTATATACCACATTTTCAGTTTTCTTTACAGTTGTCTTGTGATACCCCCACCACCTTTTTTTCAGAACTAGAGATTGAGCCCAGGAATACTCTACCACTAAGCTACACCCCCAGCTTGTTTCATTTTTTTTTTTTATGTTGTAACAGGGTCTCGCTAAGTTGTAAAGGCTGGTCTCAAACTAGCAATCCTCCTGCCTCAGCCTTCTGAGCTGCTAGGATTATAGGTGTGCACCACTGCGCCCAACTATTTTATGATACCTCTTCTACCAATGTACCCAGAAAAGGACAAGAAATCCAGCCATAGGGCCATACCTAAAGTGATTTGTTCTATAGGAGTTGTCTCTACAGCGATCACAGCTTCAGGTCATATCTATTGTGTGTAGAAGATGCACTTTTTGGGTAGGAAGGCTTCATATAGCCACCAACCTGTGCTGTAGGTGGGAGACAAGCTCTGGAACTTGAAAATGCCTGTAAGTATTTTGTCCACAGGAGCAGTGCATATCTACTAGGGAATTGATGGGATTAAAGAAAGACCCAAAAAGGTAAAGAGAGAAACATTTTTCGGTCCCTGGGGAAAATAAGAACTGTTTAACATGTGCGGTGGCATACCTGGAATGGATTTTTAATCAATGATGATTCTCATTTAGTGCAAGAGTGAGCCAATGAATAGACTAATACTACTGACTGACATTATGGCCCATTCGTCTGCTTAAGTTGTCTGAAATTTTCAGCTGCCAGCAAAGGATTAATATTGATTTTCAGGCTGTCTTTGCTAAATACCTGCTATAGAGTACCACTCTTATTCTCCTTGCCAACTCTTCCCCCAATTGTCACTAGTATTAAAATGAAACCTACCTATTATTAAATCAATCATGCCTGGAAAAACTATTGAAAATGAAGGAGAGCATCTATCATCTTTACTGTCAACATGAAGCCCGATTTTCTTTTTCCTTTTAGTTGGTCAACCTGGAATTACTGGCGCAATTAATTAAGATTTCTTTATAGAAGTAATATGAGAAACTGAAAGAGCAATGCCGGTGGGTGGACAGTGAGTTCAGGGGAGGCAAAGGCTGATATTTTGATAGATGCAGGGGCATGTCTTTCTCTTGGGTGACTCATACCATGAGGCCAGGTGACACCATGTTTACTAGGAGGCTCAGCCTTTTCATCTCAACACCACAAGCCATGTGTGAGCGTGAACAGGATGCCTTTGGTCAATGCCTGTCCATGTTCTGCTCACCTTCTCTGTTTTGTTGTATCACTTTGCTTCCCCCAAACATGTCAGCCTTGCTCTTTCTCATTTCCACATCTTTCCATTGACTGTTATGCCTGGAACACCCAGTCCCTGCAACTGGTTAGTTATGGTTCTTCCTCCAAGATGATCCCTCTATTCCTCTGCCAAGCAGTTTCCCAGTTGCCCAAGCCTGGGCAACCTGGGGACCCCGTGAAGGTGCACTCATGTCCCTTGTTCACACCTATAGCATAGTCTTCACCCTACTGAATCACTCCTCATCAAAGGTTGTGAGCAGTTTGAGAATAGGAGCTCTACTCCTGCTCAGCTTTGAAACCCCAGTAGGGGATTGTTGAGAAACTGGACAGAAGAGGTGCATGATGAATATTTATTGAATGAATGAGGTTAATAATAGTACCCAGTAGGGTGGGTAAATGGATGAAAAAAAATAGTTCATGGAAAGCGTTTAGCATAGTAACTGATATACAGAGAACACCCAGCAGTTATTTACACCAGAAATCCTTGAATTAACTTGGCTGCATGTTTTAGGAAATGCATTCTTATGTCACCATATAAAAAACTTATTCCAGATATTCAGTTACTCAGGCATTATTTTTAAAGGATGGCATGCATTAAATGTATTACACATGATTAATCCTTTAAAACCACAAAATATATTCATTTAGGAAGTTCCTTTCAACAAATCTTTCTTGATTACTTATTGTGTACCTACCATATGGTACACATAGCTCTGTGCATTCAGAGGGGAGTAATACATGGTTCGAGCTCTGAGGAAGCATACAGTCTCCAAAGAGATGGCTATGTAATATATCAAGTGATTTAGAAAGTTAGGAAGTTGGGATATAGGCTATCTAGCACCTCTCTTTTATATATGAACATAAGGAAATAAGGAATGTATGTAATTAGGGATTTGTTCCTTCCTTTCATAGAAGTAATTGTAATTGAAGGTAAAGAGAAAATGAAGAATTTAGAAATACAGTGGTGCTTTCTACTTCATAGGTAGTCATTCTAGAGATGTACAGTGTGTTTGTAAAGATGCTAAGCAAAATTTTGTCTCGAAGCCAATTTTACCACTAATTCTCATGATCAAATTAGAGGTGTGTTCTGGGACCAAATCAAGTGGACATATTAAAAATATTCATACAAAAAATTTCAGACTTTAACCTCTAATCATATGTAGGAAGAAAATTATGATGTTCATGTGGAATCCATATTTAAATCGTATCAGTGTGTTTCAGTTTACAATGTAAACAACATTCAAAATTGTTTTTTAGGTGTAAATTCGAAGGACTAAGGTAGATTTTGATTTAGTGCAATAAACTGAAATCTGAAGGAGACAGGCAGTGGCAGCGTGACTAGACTCAGCCTCATCTGGGTTTCACACGCTTCCCCGGCTCCTGGGGTTATCTGAGAATCTTCTGGGTTGGCAACCTCCTTTGCCGTCCTTTCTCTGCCCTGGTATTTATTGGAATCTGTTAGCTTTTAGACCAACCTGAAAAATTTTTATTAAAATAAAAAAACCTTAGGAAGAAGGTAGCTAGAGACAAGAAAAATGGAAGCTCCCCAAAGTCTAATGCAGTAATCATGACCGGGTATGTTCTGCCTGTTGCCCCAAAAGAAAATTTCTCATTTATCTGCATATCATAGTTGTTGTTCTTATACCTGCTACTTTTACCCTCAAACAGGATTAACTGGTATGAAATTAACATAGAACTCACTCTGTGTTTCATCCACTTGCCAAATAATAATAGTAATAATAATAAAAAGAAAAACAACAAAAAACAGATAAAGGTATTGAATATCCACCACTCACATGTAACTGGTGGAGAGAGAGGGAAAAAATCCTATTATTAAGGAGTTTACACACTACTCTAAGAGATAAATCTTATAAACAAATACTTTATAAGACTATGTGGGATAAACCCATATCAGAACCACAAATTAATGACAATAAATTTTCTAATTTAATTTTTTAAACAAGCATTTGTTGAAATGGTTGTTTTCTCCACATAACAGATAAGGACATTAAGGCTTAGAAAGGTCAGGTGATTTGCTCAAGATGATACAGCAGCAAAACTAGGGTTTCAGTCAGTTCACTTCCGGGATCTGTGTAAACAGTGCTGTATTCGTTTGAAGGACCCTGGGTCATTTCCTGCTTGAATAGTCAAGGAAGGCATTGTGAAAAGCAGGATATGAATTGGTTCCATCTTAAGAGATGGGCTGTGTCTTAAGTTCTAAGCAGGTGGAATAGTCTAAGAAAAGGCTCAGAGGCCAGTATGCCAGCCACCACTCTAGGAAAAGTGAGTTGTCTGGTGTGTAAGAGACATGTGGGAAAGCAGTGAGACTCCAATACCAAAAAGGTAGGGTGGATTCAGACTTTAATAGGATTTGAAAAACTAAAAAATCTGAGACATTTTCCTTTAGCAATGAGAAGCTATTACATTTATCTTCCTCCTCACTGCTATCCCAAAGGCATTCTGAGTTAAAAATTCATGTGCAAAGGAGAGGATAAAATGGGTGAGTTAAATACTGTAGGTCGGGTGTGTGATCATACCACTGATAAAGCCCACCATTAGCTAGCATAATTGATTTGCAACTCCTCCAGTTCTTAAAATGACTTGCTAAGCAGATATGGCCACCACCATATTTACTCCTTTTTATCCTCCCAATTGCTACAGTTACCAATAATCCAAAGTGAGTGGTTAAGTTTCATTCCAAATTTAGCAAGTGAGAGGGTAAGTACATAAATTAATTGAAGCGAGATATAGAGGCAATTAGAAAGAATATTAGGCCTAGTTTGAAATGTTTACAAATCTGTTTCTGTTCTCAATGTCCAATGAATGCATTAATTCTTTCTGAAATATTTTGAATATTCTGGTAAAACATAGACAGTGCTACTTTATCTTCCACAGATAGTAGTGCTATATAAGTTTCAGCAGTTTCAGATATCAGCCTAATTCCTGTATTAGCTTGGATACACAAAGTCTAGCTGCATAAATAAACAGTCATTATGTCATGTTCATGGTTGTCCATGATTTTATAGCTGTGGGACTTTCCCCTACCTCTTCATTTTTTTCCACTCTTCTGTGCTTGAATGGAACCAAAAAAGTGAATCCTACTTATATGAAACTACCTCAAGCAGGCTCTAATTTACCCCACATCATGGTTCCAACACAGCTCAAACAAATATAGCTCATAAAGTTACTTTCTTGTTTTTTATGACAGATAATGACATTATCATGGTAGTTTGGAGAGGAGGGAAAATGTTCCCAGCTTCCATTGTTGCTCTGGAGACCAGAGTGGAAAAGGGAAGAAAGAGATGAGGGATGATCACATTACCTCACAGAAGTGACTACAGCAGGTAGTTACTTATATAATCTGAGGGGCCTCTGACCCCCAAAATCTCCTTGACTAAGTTTTGAAATCCTCACAATATCCTCCTTAAGGAACTTTAGAAATCCTTTGAATGTTTACTGTTTCAAACATTATATTAATAAAAAATACAATATGTAAAATATCAAAAGAGGACATCTTATATTTAAAAGCAGTACAAGTCATCAACATTCAATGAGACTAAGACTCAGAAGGGAACAATTCTGATGGCCAAGAAGAAAAGAAGGTAGAATGAAGAAAATGTAAGCAATCAGCCAGGGTATGTGCATGAATGTGCCTGTGCAGGTATGTGTGTTTGTGTTTGGTGGAGTGGACAGACACAAAATGATCAGTGCTTTCCATGAAGCATGGCATGTTAGTTTGGGTCTGTCAAGAAGCAGATGTCAAGAAAGAATTACATGGGCAGGAGATTTATTGGAGGAGAGAATAACAGAAAATGGGGAGAAGGAGGAAGGGGAGGCAGAGAGAGCCTTCAGCTAGACCATGATCATGCAGGATTTACACCTACAGGAGAAGAGAGGGCAGAGAGGAGGATAGGGTGCGAAGGGTCATGGACTGCAATGCAGTTAGTTCCAAGAATGATTCAACCTGATCAATGAAAAGTCCCTGAGCCAAAGTTGCTATGAGTTCCGCATCTCACTGGAATTGGCTTGCCTCGTATTTTAGTTACCTTTTCTGTTTCCGGAACCCAAATACCTGACAGGAACAACTTGGAGGAGGAAAAGTTTATTTGGCTCACAGTTTCAAAGGTTCAGTTCATGGTGGGCGGCTCCAAGGCAGAAGCATCATAGCAGCAGAGTGTGGCAGAGGAAAGCTGCTCAGGGTAGCTGCAATGCTGAGCCAGAGCCAGAGGAAAGCACCACAGACAGATATGGTCCCCAAGGCCACACCCCCAGGGACCTGACTCCTCCAGCCACACCCTCCCTGCTTATGTTACCACCCGACAAGTGTATCCAAATCATTAATCCATCAAAGGACTTATCCAATGATGAGATTAGAGCCCAATTCAATTATTGTCATCTCTGAACATTTTTGCATTGCCAACACGTGAGCTTTTCTGAGGGACATTGTATGTTCAACACCTTGGTACCCACTCCATGCTCAGGCACTCGCTAGCAGCCGCCTGAATGAAGCATGGCTTTGGTATAAATGTGATGGTTGATCCAGAGAAGCAGCAGAAGGGCCATGAGTCGATGGTGTTCTCTGATCTGAGTGATATATTTTTATGACTACCAAAAGTAGCAATTTAAAAAGTTGCTTTTTTAGCTGGATGTGATGGCGCAGGCTTGTAATCCCAGTACTTGGGAGGCTGAGACCGGAGGATCTGGGTTTGCGGGGCCAGCCTCAGCTACTTAGTGAAGCCCTCTGCAACTTAGTGAGACCCTGTTTCAAAATAAAGAGTAAAAAATAGGGCTGGGGTTGTAGCTTAGAGGTATAATGCCCCTGGGTTCAATCCCCGGTACCGCAAAAAAAAGTTACATTTTGTATACATCTTTACTCCTCAAAATTATGATGTTGACTATAACTAGAAAAAAGCTTGGGTATTTATTAGTTATTTCAATTATATAAGAAATTTATTTAGTTTCTGTTACCTTACATAAGTAAATCTCTTATAATACAAAAATAAGTTAACTATGTAATGTCATTTTCTTTCTTCTAACTACTTGCTTTCAGGAGAATCACAAAACCCAGGAGCAACTGTTATCAGCACATCCTCATTTCCACACGCTCATGGGTGAGGGAACTGTCCCATCACTAATGGTGACTCTCCTGGCAGCGAGTGTCAGTCCTTGAGGCAAGGGTGACCCTGGGGTATAATATTGATATTTCCAAATTGCATTCATCACCATCAGCACCAACCCTAATGTGTGAGCTGCCAATTCTGTGATTTGTGCCTGCATTTTTAGGGAAATTCCCAAGTTATGCACATCCCTACTGAGGATCATGCTCTGGGGAAGTGGTTTCCAAATTTACGCATGCGTTAAAATGAGAGGGAGAGGCATGCTGAAAACAGATCTGTTTCAGTATGTCTGGGGTAGACAATATTAATAAACATTTTTAGTAAGCACCCTGCATAATTCTGTATTCAGGTGAGCCCCAGAAACCCATATTTTCAAAAACATTAAATCAGGGTCTGGATTGACCACCCCTAATCTGCAGGGTACCAATACTCATCTAGATCCTATGGAGCAGTACAGCAGCATGGGAGATGGGCAGGGTGCAGAGCGAGGGCACCAGTAGGTGTAGAAATAGCAAGATGCTGAGGCAGGAAGGGAAGGGGAAAACCGAAGAATGAATATATATATTCATCAGTGTCTGCCAGCCTATCTGTATATCCCATCATCATCTTTATCAGAAAATCTATTTTAGTTTTTAAGAGATGGAAAGGGACACCTCTAAAAATCATTATTGTTCTACATCTTAGTATTTTATTTTGCTCTGGACTATACTCATGAAATATATATATATATGTTATATATCTTATATACTGTCAGGCATCACTTAACAACAGGGATACATTCTGAGAATTGTGTCATTAGGTGGTTTTGTCATTGTGTGAACATCACAGTGTACTTACACTAGCCTAGGTGATATAACTTACTACACACCTACACCGTAGGTATATATGATGAATAAAAGCAATACGAAATTAAATCAAGCACAAGCCAAGCGTGGTGGCACACATCTATAATCCCAGTACTTGGGAGGCTACAACAAGAGGATCACAGGTTTGCGACCAGCCTCCACAACTTAGCGAGACCCTCAGCAACTTAGCGAGACCCTGTTAAAAAAAAAAAAAGA
>PVJS01013035.1:0-42765 GCA_004027185.1 Glis glis
GTGTGCCTGCAGGTGTGCTGGGAGTGTGTGCCTGCAGGTGTGCTGGGAGCATGTGAGTGTGCAGGTGTGCTGGGTGAGTGTGCAGGTGTGCTGGGGAGTGCATGCACGCATGTGTGCTGGGGAGGCCCGGCTGGGCCTGTGTGCTCCCGGGGCCTCCGAGCACTGCTGGGCGGGCCTGCAGGCGAGGCCAGGGGCGGCGGGGCTCCTCGGGGGTCTCTGGCCCAGGGCTGCAGGCCCTGCCTTTCTGAGCTGCGGCCTGGCTGGGAAGCCTGGCTTGCCGCCCTGTGGGGTTCCTGTGTGGGAGAAAGGCAGCAGTGGGTCCACCGGTGCAGGAAACCTGGACACCCGCTCTGCTCTCCCCAGGACGTCCCGCTGAGCCAGGAGAGCCACCCCTTCTCCTTCTGGGGAGGGAGGCAGCCACTGGGCTGTGGCTCTCTGGGGGTTTCAGTCCCTAGGAGCCCTTGACAGCCTCTGTCCTGCCCCCCAGAACCAGCCCCTGCGAGGCCTGGCTTCGGAACGGCCTGTTCTCTGGGTCTTTGCAAAGGTGTCTTTCGGCTCCCCCTTGAGGCCGGATGTTCCTCAGGGCAGGGCCCGGGCCTCCATCAGCCTGGAGATCCCTTGCTCACAGTGCCTCAGGTCTCAGCCCTCCAGCCCTTCCTCACCAAGTCTCGCCCGGCCCCAAAGGCCCCCCAAGACTGGCTAGATACCCCACCTGCTCCAGGCAGGCCCCTCTGCATGCTCATGGCTGGAAGTGTGTGCCTGCAGGTGTGCTGGGAGCATGTGAGTGTGCAGGTGTGTGCCGGGAGTGTGTGAGTGTACAGGTGTGCTGGGAGTGTGTGCCTGCAGGTGTGCTGAGAGTGTGTGCCTGCAGGTGTGCTGGGAGTGTGTGCCTGCAGGTGTGCTGGGAGTGTGTGCCTGCAGGTGTGCTGGGACAGGGTGTAGGGGCGGATCTTCCAGCCCCTCTTCCTGGAAGCCCCTCCTGGCGATGGGCATGTCTAATTTGTTCCTGTGCCTATCCTACAGTCTGGCGTCCAGGGGGCTCTTGAGACATGAGAGGAGAGGGTGTGGACAAGGTGACTGATGTCTCTTGAGGGGTCTGGGGAGATTCAGTCCCATCCCCCACCTCCCATGGGCCGCAGCCTGCAAGTCCCTTGAGAGGCTTACTCCCCAACATTCTCTCTGCAGGAATAATTCCGAGGGTCAGTGGATCTCTGGGGCCCTGAGGGACTTTCGAGAGGCTGGCCGGGGTAGGAGTGGGCAGGGGTCTGCGGCAGCTCCTGGCTGCTCCTGGTGCTGAGACCTGGGGCCCAGGCTGGGCTGACCTCTGGAGACCGCTGGGGCCCCTGGGGCCTGTGGGAACAGCAGGGCCTGTCTGGGCGGGAGCCTCCCCCAGAGTGTTATCAAGCCCTGCCGCCTTTGTTATCTGTGACTTCTCAGCAAAGAAGGAGCTATGGTCACTTAGACCACTCCAGGCCTGGAACAGAGCGAGTCAGCTGTCCCGCTCAGCCCGAGGCTCGGCTGCCCGGCCCACGCGGCTGAACAGGGGGGTGGCTGCCCGGCCGGCGACGGCCTGTCTGCCCGGACTCCCCACACCAAGTGCCTGCTGCCGCCGGGACCACCGCCCCCCGCCTGTCTTCAGAATGGAGACGGGGCATGGGGTCACCCAGTCCTTCCAGCGCCCCTCCGAAATGTCAGCCACAAAGGACAGGACACAGAGGGGCCTGTTCTGGAACAAGGACCAAGTGTTGGCGTGGGACGAGAGCTGGGGCCGGGCTGGTCAAATGTTTACTTGGAATGATTGGAGTGGGTACCCTCAGGCCACGGGGGCAGCTGGCGCCTGGCATGGGCGCCATCATGGGGCACATCCCAGATAGGGCCCCAATCCAAAAGCCCCAGAGGGGTCTGCCAGCGGAGGCCTTGGCATGGCCACTCCTGCCAGTCCCTGCCTACTGCTGGGGAGAAGCAGGGGCCAAAAGGGCCGGCTCCTTTCATTCGGGAAACACCTGCTTCCCTGACGTCCTGCAGGTCTGCCATGAATGGTTGTGCAGGCTGTGCAATAGACAGGGCACCTCTCTGCTAAAGCAAGGGGGCCTGAAATCCTTGCAACTAGGCAAGGGGCTCATTCTGTCAAGAGGCTGCTTTTTGGCAGTTGTCTGCTAGGAGGGGACACCTTTGTGTACTGGGGGACATTAAGGTGGGAGTTTGGTGGGAGTTCATGGTCAGTTAGAGATAGGCTTGCCAGATATAATACAGGAGACCCAGTTGGATTAGACTTTTAGATGAACAATAAACATAGTATAGTGTGTGTGTGTATGTGTGTGTGTGTGTGTGTGTGTGTATACTATAGGAGTATAGTAACTATGACCCACATGATATTTCAGTGCATGAAGTGTCATGAGGCAGGTCAGGGGTCACGGAGAAGGCTGTGAGAGGCTCCTCTGCAGCCACACAGGTATTGGCTGGATGGAGCCTGGTCCTGCGGGGCTGGGCCTCCGCGGGCCCCGGCCAGGCAGGGTTGGAGGGGCTTGCTGGGTAGCGGGCTCCCTCTGGTGGCCGTGTTGAGAGTAGGCTAGAGGGTTCTGTGGGCGGGAGGCCACCACCTGGGACCAGGCGCTGTGTCCTGAGCTGGAGATAAACAGCTGGTGCTGGATGTGGGAACTTTCTATTATGGAACACGGCTCCTATACCGAAGCAGCAAGACCAAAGTAAGGAGCTGCGGGTCCCCGTCACCCATTGGAACCCTGGTCAGCGCACGTCAGTTGTGTCTCATATAGACCTTCATTCCTCCGGGCAATAGGATTATTTTGAAGCAAATCCCAGACAGCATATTATTTCATCCATAAAAATGTCAGTGTATATCACTAAAAGATAAGGCCTGGAGATATCTCGAAGCTGGAGCCACCAGGAATTTACCCGAAGACCTCAAGCAGCTATTAAGAGGGAGGGAACCCCTGACCCCAGCAAGCTCCTCTGCCCCTGGTCCTCTGTGATATCTCCTAAAGCTTTCTAGTTTTTTCCTCCCTTGGGACGAGTCTTCAGAGGCCTGGATCTCTTTTCTCCCACCCTCCTGTCTGGCCACACTCCAGATGCAAAGTGACACTGCACAGAATGTTCTGAGGAAGCCGCTGTCCCAGCAGCCCGATCCCCCTCCTCTGTCTGGTCCCTTGATAAGGAGATTGAAAGGCCACTCCCAGGGGACTTGGGAAGCGCAGGCACCGGGAACACCAGGAACGCACCAGGAACGCACCAGGAACGCACCAGGAACGCACCAGGAACCAGGGCCAGAACCCAGATTCAGTCGTGGAAGCCCTGCTCAGAGCAGCAGGGGCTCTTTGCTTTGCAGAAGGCCACCTCCTCCAGGGAGCCACCTGGCTCTGCTGCACTGGGACACCTTGGGTGGGGGACTGTGCCGTGCGGGGCCTGAGGATGGAGCTGGCTCTTCATGCAGTGTCCCCGGAGCTCTGGGGTAGGAGGCGCTGACGGGTGAATCTGGGCTTAGGTTGAGGGTACACTGACTTCTGACCCCATCACACTGAGCCCCATGAAGCAGACATAGCATCCCCGCTTCAAAGACAGGAAAGAAACTTTCCTCTAGTCCCCCAGTTTGTAGGTGACACAACCGGGACTTGACACCAGGGCCAAACCCTGGGTGTTGGAGTCCCAGTGCCTCTCAGTGTTTGAGGCTGGTCTGATGACAGTTCGAGCCACACTCCCAGCCCTATGCAATCAACACTTAGTTGATCATTTATGAGGTCCCACACATGACCCTGGGGCTGGGGACACTGCTGAAACTTCTTCAGTCTCTCCAGGCTGGTGTCGCTGCTCTGAGCGGCACCAAGGGTGCGTACGTCCTTTTTTTTCTTTTGGAACCGGGGATTGAACACAGGGGCGTTCTACCTCTGAGCTACACCCCAGCCCCTTTTAGTTTTTATTTTGAAACAGGGTCTCACTAAGTTGCTGAGGGTCTCACTAAGGGGCTGAGGCTGGCCTCAAACCTGTTATCCTCCTGTCTCAGCCTCCCAAGCACTGGGATTATTACAGGCGTGTGCCACCGCACCTGGCTTCTTTTTAACTCGATGCCTCCCTCACTTGCCAAATCTGGGCTTTCCCTTCACAAGTTTGGACCCGCCTGGTCCCTCCTGGCTCAGCATTATTTAGCAATAGTGGCTGCAGCTTTGTCTTCAAGAAAGTAGGATATAGCAAAGGCTCCGCCAATAGAGGTGGCTGTCGAGTTCAAGCCTGGGAGCCCTTTGGGGTGATGTCTGTGTTCCCCCATCACCGTACACTACAGGTCTCCCAGGGGAGGGACTGGGTCTCCCCCAGCCCTCCATCTTCCAGGCTAGGAGGGCCCTTAAGAGCAATGACACGGCAGTATGGGAAGAGGTAGCCTCTGGTGTCTGCCCACCACCATGCCCACGTGCCCATCTGCCACAGAGGAGGAGACTCCTGTGTTTCCTGAGGCTCGGGCGGGGCAGAGGAAGGGCAGGAAGACCTGGTGGGGCGCCGGCCTGGCTCTGCACACATAGGACCGTCTCAGAGCCAGGTGAGCTGGAACTTGGACAGCCCCGTGACCGAGTGTGCGGAGGGCGGGCACATTTCAGCTGAGCACTGTTCCAGGAGGCAGGGGCCAGGCCTGGGCCTTCACTGGAGGGAGGCAGGCGGGGGTGTCAGGAGCGTGGGGAAGGAAAGACCAGCTGATGTCTCCACTGGTCAGCCCCACCCTGAGATCCTGGAGGTGCCCCGGCCCCCCATCTCAGACACTGCCGCCCACGTCTCGTCCTCCTTCTAGGGTGCTCCTCTTCATTCCTCCATCAGGTATTCAATCAAGAATTTTTTTTTTCAGTGCCGGGGATGGAACCCAGGGCCTTGTGCATGCTAGGCAAGTGCTCCGCCACTGAGCCACACCCCAGCCCTATTCCATCAACACTTAGTTGATCACTTATGAAGCGCCAGGTTGAGGTATAATTTCCATATTGTAAAATGCACCCCTTTTAATGTAGTTGTATGAGATTTGACAAATATGTAACATGTGTGAATAGCATCACAATTGAGGTAGAGAATATTTCCATCAAGCTGGAATAGTTCCTCCTGCTCTTTGTAGTCCACCGCTCCTCTGTCCCCAGCCTCTGGCGACCTTGCCTTTTCCAGAATGTCATCCACCATGGCCATGCAATAGACAACATTTGGAACCTGGCTTCTTTCGCTTAGCATAAAAGTTTTCGAGAACCGTCCATGTCGTTGCACGTATTAGTAGTTTGTACCTTTTTTTTTTATCAAGCATTTGCATTGCATCATATAAATATATTGAAATTTATTTATCTGTTCACCAAATGATGGACATTTGGGTTGCTTCTAGTTTGGGGCAGTTATGAATAATGCCACTTTAAACATTTGCTTGTAGGTTTTTGTGCAAAGAGAAAATGGACAAATTTCCATTTCTCTAGAGTTGATACCTACCAGTGGGATTGCTGGGTTCCATGTAAATGTATGTTTTGCCTTACAGGAATCTGCCAAACTGTCATTCCAAATGCCTGTACCATTTCCAAAGTAATAATAATCCTTCTGGTTTAAACTTTGAACCTAAGTGTCTTAAAAAACACCAGGAAGAGTCCTATTCCTAATTGCAAGCATCACTTTTTGGGCAAATGTAAATGTTTATTTCTCTGGAGTAGAGGGCTGAATGCTGGGTGGATGTTCAGCGCATGATAAGAAGCCACCAAACTGCTCTCCAAAGCGCCTGCCTGCGCCAGCGTGCATCCTCACCAACAGTGTGTGTCCACCGTTCCACATCGTACTAAGTACCAGGTTTTTAATTTTTTTTTTTTTTTGGTACTGGGGATTGAACCCAGGGGCATTCTGCCTCTGAGCTATACCCCCAGCCCTATTTTATTTTTTATTTTGAAACAGGGTCTCCCTGAGTTGCTGAGGATCTTGCTAAGTTGCTGAGGTTGTTCTTGAACCTGTGATCCCCTTGTCTTAGCCTCTTAAGTACTAGAATTATAAGTGTGCTCCACCACACCTGGCTTTTAATTTTTTTTTGTTGTTGTTGCTGGGGATTGAACCCAGGGGTATTCTACCTCTGAACTATACCCTCAACCCTTATTTTATTTTTTGGAACAGGGTCTCACTAGGTTGCAGAGAGTCTTGCTACTTTTCTCAGGCTGGCCTTGAACCTGCAATCCTCCTGTCTCACCCTCCCAAGTACTAGGATTACAGGCATGTACCACTGCACCCAGCTTTTATTATTTTTTTATTTGAAACAGGGTTTCACTAGGTTGCTGAGAGTCTCGCTAAGTTGCTGAGGCTGGTCTTGAACCTGCGATCCTTCTGTCTTGGCCTCCACCATAATATTTTTTACAATCTATTTAGTCATCATGCAGGTGGAGCTCACACATTAGGACGAGTGTACATGTCTTTAAGTTACTTTATTTGGAAGTTATTTGGAATAGTGCCTCTCTTGGTGGTTAGATTACTAACAATGCACAGATTTACTTGTTCCATTTTGCCTTAGTTTTTTAGGAATCTATTTAAAGATTCTTTTTTTTTTTTTTTTGCGGTACCTAGAATTGAACCCAGGGGCGTTCTACCTCCACGTTACACCCCTGGCCCTATTTTTTATACTTTATTTTGAAACCGGGTCTTACGAAGTTGTGGAGGGCCTCACTAAGTAGAGAGAGAGACAGGGAGAGAGAGAGAGAGAGGGAGAGAGAGAGAGAGAGAGCTGAGGCTGGCCGCGAACCTGGATCCTCTGGTCTCCGCCTCCCAAAGTACTGGGATTACAAGCGTGCACCACCACGCGCGGCTTAAGATTCTTAATTTTATTTATGGCTTGTCTAGTACACAAGATCAAGTACATTCAGACATATCTAACTTTGGTGTCCCCTTCACCTGGTCCTCTCCCCTTAACTATTAAATTTAAAAATTATGCTTTATCCTTGCATTGAATTAATATATATCAAACATATGTGCATTCTACTTCTGAGCCACACCCCCCAGCCCTTTTTATTTCGAAACAGTCTTGCTAAGTTGCTGAGGCTGGTCTTGAACATGTAATCCTCCTGTCTCAGCCTCCCAAGTACTGGGATTACAGGTGTGCACCACCACACCGGTCTTTCTTCTTCTTTTTTACATGTTTTATCTTATATATACATGTTTGAATACATACATATACTCCTCCTTAACATACACACACTTTTTCATGGCATTCAACTTCTGCACAGCCTGACTTTAAACAATCATAGAATACGCCACAGTGCGTGGTGGCGCACGCTTGTAATCCCAGTACTTTGGGAGGCGGAGACCGGAGGATCCGGGTTCGCGGCCAGCCTCAGCTCTCTCTCTCTCTCTCTCTCTCTGTCTCTTTCTCTCTCTACTTAGTGAGGCCCTCCGCAACTTCGTGAGACCCGGTTCCAAAATAAAGTATAAAAAATAGGGCCGGGGGCATAGCACGGAGGTAGAACGCCCCTGGGTTCAATCCTCGGTACCGCAAAAAAAAAAAAAAAAAAAAAGAATACGCCACAGTGAACGTGTCACGTCCTTACACTACCTCTTCACTTCTCTGGGCTTCAGTTTTCTCCTTTGGAAAATGGGGTCACAATAGTTCCTCTTTCAGTGGGGCATGGTGGTGCACGCCTATAATTCCAGTGCTTGGAGGCAGAGACGGGAGGATTGCAGGTCTGAGGCCAGCCTCAGTGACTTAGTGACAGCCTGTTTCAAAATGAAAAACAAAAAGGGTTACGGGAGTAGCTCAGGAGTAGAATGTTCCTAAATTCAATCCCCAGTACCAAAAAAAAAAAAAAAAAGTACCTCCTTCCTAAGTTCCTTGCATGGCTGCTTGTGACCACAGTGAGTATGCTGAGCGTGCAGTAAGTGTGACATTAGCATTATCATTATTGTTATCACTATTATTTCTTAATTGTGAACTTTTAGATTCTGAGATTCTTCTGTTATACAATGACAATTTTCAGGGGAGTTTTGTGGGGCCATCAGAGAGCGCTCCAACTCCAACCCCAAACTAAGCACCTTGGGGTGGGTGAGGCGTGCTGGGGAGGCCGGTGGCTGAAAGTTAGGGGAGCAGGTGTTTGCTCCTGGCATCTGGGGAAAGGAAGGAAGGGCGGCCAGGCGGTGGAAGGGCATCTGCAAAGCCTGAGGTTTCAGGGCAGGGCAGGGGGAGGCCTGCGAAGGGGGAGTAACTGCTCTGATGACCTGGGTGGGAACCAGGTCTGCGTCTCCTCCCCGGGGCTCTCCACTTGTCCGCAGCTGTCCCCCTCCCCAAAGCATCTGTGTGCTTGATGGAAGGGGAAGAAGAGGGGGAAGAATTGGGGCTTTGAACGCCCCGTGCCTGTGAGCCCGGCCCAGCCAAGGCCACCTGTCCCCCAGGCGACCTCACATGCCCCATGAGGAGGAGGCCAGCCTCAGCTCCCTGTGCCGCCACGACTTCTCCCGGACACCTCCCAAACGTGGCCGCGTGGGCTGGTAGAGGCCCCACCCTCACCTCCTATCTGCCAACCCAGTGGCCTTGCACACGCTGGGAAGCCAGGGCCCCTTTCAAGTTACCCGCAGAGCGCACAATTAGGCCGCACCCGCCCTGGGCTGTGTGACCATGGCATCCAGCGCTCCTGCCAAGAGGGAGGAGCCCGAGGAGGCCCAGAGCGCAGGGAGGAGCCTGAGGCCCCGGCTCCAAGATTCAGACTCCAGAAGATCTTCACTCGTCCCTGCTACCTGCTGCTCTTCATAGCCCACCATGAAGCCTGGCCCTGCCGATGCCACAGGCTTTCTTTCTTTCTTTTTTTGTTTTTTTGCGGTACCAGGGATTGAACCCAGGGGCATTCTACCTCCGCGCTACACCCCCAGCCCTATTTTTTATTCTTTATTTTGAAACAGGGTCTCACGAAGTTGCGGAGGGCCTCACTAAGTAGCTGAGGCTGGCCTCGAACCCGGATCCTCCTGTCTACGCCTCCCTAGTACTGGGATTACAAGCGTGCGCCACCACACCTGGCTCACAGGCTTTCTAAGCACCACAGAAAATGCAAACAACCCTTTCTGGTCAGAGCACTCTCTGCAGGGCGACTCCTCGCATGCTAGTCTGAGCCCCTCTGTGGCCAGTGCTGTCTCCTCCACACATGAGGGGCTCCCCACTGCTGCCTCAGCACTCCAGGCCTGGCGACTAGTGTACAAACACAGCCAGAATGGACATTTCTGAAAGGCCATTGTGATTAAATCGCAGACTGAGAACACAGGAGTGGGGGGATCTCAGGGTGTCTGGGCCATTCACCTGTTGGGAGGGAGCCATGTGGCGGACCTCTGCGAGCGGAAGGGATTCACCCACACCAGTGTGGGATGAGAACATGGCGTCCCAAGCTCAGCCCTCACTCTCTGCGACCACATTGCCTCCTTCCATCAAAGAGCAGCACCCAAGCCAGGTGTGGTGGCACACACTGTAATCCCAGTACTTGGGAGGCTGGGCAGGAGGATCGCAGGTTCGAGGACAGTCTCAGCAACATAGCGAGACTCTCAGCAACCTAGTGAGACCCTGTTTCAAAACAAAAAATAAAAAGGTCTGTGGTGTGGCTTGGAGGTAGAATGCCCCTGGGTTCAATCCCCAGTAACACACACAGACACACAGAGCAGTAATGTCCCACGATGGAGTGGCAGAAGGTTGGCAGAGCCCATCTAAAGAACAGTGGAGAACAGGGTGGAGAGAGAGACCTCCAAAAGCTTCCAGGGGAGCTGGCAGGAGGCTGCAGGGAAGGGCACATCCTCGAGGGGCCTTAGGGAAGGGAGTTCCAGGAGCGGCAAGACTGGGGGAGGAGGCTGAGTCTCGTGGCCAGGTTGCAGTGGATTCCTGGGGGCTGTAACTAGGATCCCCGGCTTCCCGTGGGCCCGTTCACTCAGGACTCAGGGATGTCCTTTGTAACCTGGGGGGTGGGGTACACTGACAAAGAGGTTGGTTTGATGTGGTATAATTTTTGGTACTAGGGGTTGAAGCTGGGGGCATTCTACCACTAAGCTACATCCCTAACCCTCCCTTTCTTATTCTTTTATTTTGAAACAGGGTCTCGCTAAGTTGCTGAGGCTGACCTCGAAACTGCGATCCTCCTGCCTCAGCCTCTCAAGTGCTTGGATTAGAGGTGGATGCCACCATGCCTAGCCCATGCGGTGTATTTTAACCCAAAAGAGTAACCTTCTAATGGTAGAAATGCAGGCATGTGACGGATGGTGAGGAAAGTCCTTTTTGGGGTAGTGATGGTCCAAATGCTTCTTTAGGGTGTGTGTCAGCATGTGTGTGTGTGGGGAGGTGCCTCATGCTGTCTTAATTCTGTTGATTTTCTTTCTTTTTATTTTGTGGTACTAGAGATTGAACCTAGGGGACTACCACCTCTGAGCTACTCACCCAGCTATTTTCATTTTGAAACAAGGTCTCACTAAGTTGCGGAGGGCCTCACTAAATGGCTGAGGCTGGCCCGGAACCTGCAAGTCTCCTGTCTCAGCCTCCCAAGTACTGGGATTACAGGTGTGTGCCACCACGCCCACCCGGCTTCTGTTGATTTTCAGATTGCACCTGAATAGCCACCTGCTCACATCCAGGTTTTGAGGTGGCCACTCCCTCCTTCCCACACCTTGATCGCACTATCCTCCTCTGTGAGCCTCAGTTTCCCCTTGTGAATGGAGGCGGGTGGACTGGTTTGTGTTTAAGACCGTCCGCTTGGGGCAGGTGCTTTAAGCGGAATCTCAGGCTCTCCCTTGGCTGGGATGCCAGAGGCGCCCTCTGCTGGCCAACGTTGGCCACGCACCCTGGAGCAGCCGGGGCTCCTGGCCTCTGTGTGTGTGTGTGTGTGTGTGTGTGTGTGTGTGTGTGTGTGTGTGCGCGCGCGCGTGTGTGTGCCTGTGTATTGGGAATGGTTACACGGGTGTGTGTGTGACAGGCTCAGAACACATAGAATGCAGAGCTTCCTGAATTCTCAGCCCTTGGTGAAAACACAGAGAGGTGGAGACATTTAAAAAAAGGCAAACACTGGTCACGCCGTTCTGGGGCCTGAGCGGGACACTCAAGTTTCCCAAACGCCATCTCGTTATTTCACTGTGAAAGCATAATTCTCCTGCTCAAAAATCTCATCCTGCTGAACAGAGTAAACACCAAGCTCCTGGCCATGCGTCTAGCACCTTCCAGAAGCCGAGCCTGCCTGGTGACCCCTCAGCCTCACTTCTCACCCTTCTCTCCAGCACGACTCCAGGAGACCTGCCCTGTCCCTTCCCATCTCCTAGCCTCCCCTCAGGCTACCACAGTGTCCTACCCTCTCCTTTAGTCCCCATGGCTCATTTCAAATTTAGCTAAAAAGCTTCCTCCTTCAAGAAGGCTTCCCAGGTTTTCCTACTTGGGTCTGTGCCCGTTGTTCTCTGAACCTCCCAATAACTTTGTCTACATCTGTCTTCTGGGACATAGGGCGTTTAGAATTTACCCAGGTAACGTGGGTTGACGATGTCCTGTTCTGTGCCCCTGGCCCGAGAAGAGGCTCCATGTCTGCTTCATACGGGGGCCCTCCTCTGGTCTTTGGCCAGCAGGGGCCGCTGCCATGGAAGGAGGTGGAGGAGACAGGATCTAGATCCGTGCCCCTGCCCTTCAGCAGGCAGCTGGCTGCCCAGCACCCGGGACCCAGCTCCTGAGCCGTGTGTGGGAGGCTGGTCTCTGGTTGTCCAGAATAAAGTGTGAGACTCAGGCCCCTGCCTTCCAGGACAGAAGTTATAACTGCAGCCACAAAGTAAAACCCCTGGCTCTTTGTGCAAGCCTGTCGTTGTCAGCTCGTGCCTCATAACATTTAGTGTGGATACAACCCATTTTTAGATGGGGAAACAAGCTCAGAGAGGACAAGTAACTTGCTCAGGATCACGCAGCTCTGAGCGTCAAAGCTCAACCCCAGCCCCCACTTTCCCATCTCCGAAGCCTGCGCTGTTTCTGGAATATTCTGCTGCCACTGGGCCTGGCTCATAGTAGGTGCTTGAAGAGTTCCTGGATAAGAAAATACAGACAAATGAATATATAACTATTTCCTTCTGTTTGACTGGACCCCACATCCACCCCTGCGCGTGCAAAGAGTGCTGAATTGGGATTTTCTGTGCAGGGATGAGGGGCGGCGAGTGCCTGCACCCCGGGAGGGATGGGGCCTCTGAGGTATTGTGTTAGGGGGTAGTGGGTCCTGAGCACAGTGAGACCAGCACCCAGTGGTAGGCTGTGCCAGGCAGGTCAGCTCCGTGGTGCTGTGGACGTGGCTGTCCCACGACCTCCGGAGCCACAGGGGATCGCATGGCCAGGACTGGCCTGCGGGGCAAGGACCTGGAATTAATCCCAGCTGAGAAGCAGACGCCAGGTCAGATGGCTGTGGAAGGAATGGATTAGGGCCGGGTGGGGTGGTGCACACCTGTAATCCCAGTACCTGGGAGGCTGAGGCAGGAGGATCACAGGTTTGATGAGGCCAGCCTCAGCAACTTAGCAAGACCCCGTTTTAAAATAAAAAATAAAAATAGCTGGGGGTATAGCTCAGAGGTGGAATGCCCCTCGGTTCAATCCCCCAGTACCAAAAAAAACAAAGCAAAACAAACAAAAACAAAACTACGACCGTCTGCAAGGGAAGGAGGAGGAGTGCAGGGCTGTCGCATGGACACCGCAGACACACGCCTTGGTGACAGAATGCTGCTGCTGACGCCATTAGTTTTGTTCTTTTCAGCCAGAGATCTGAGACAGGCCTCGTCATGGCCACCAGAGCCTGGACCTGCTCCCCACAGCCAGACCTGGAGGGTCGCCGCCAGTGCCACAGTTGGAGGGAAGGGTTTTGGGGCCTCCATAGCCCAGGAAGGAAGCTGATTAGTCTGGTCATGTACGGCCAGTGGGTGGGCAGGGGCTGGGAGTCTACCCTCTGAAGCAGAGGTGCCCGTGCAGCTGGGGGGTTTATTTTGAAACAGGGACTCACTAAGTTGCTGAGGGTCTCACTACATCACTGAGGCTGGCTTCGAACCTGCTATCCTCCCGTCTCAGCCTCCCAAGTACTGGGGTTACAAGCGTGCGCCACCACGCACGGCTAAGGCTTTATTTTTCTAACTTGTCTCTAGCTTCCGTCTTCAAGAACATAGCCGGGCTCCTGCCTCGTTATCAGCCCCAACTAAGTAAAGATTCTCTGAGCAAGGAGGGGGATTCGAGGAGGGCGGAGGAGAGAGGGCTCATGTCCCACTGAGAAGCCCGGGGCCCCTGCTCCAGCCAAACAGGGGAAAGGAACCTGTGCTTCCCTGTGCAGTGGCAGATCCCAGAGCGGAAGCGGAAGCGGAAGTCCGTGGACGGTCCTGGTGGAGGGGTCGGATGCGCCAAGCTGAGCTGCAGGAGCCGCTGAACGAACCTGCGCACCCGAGAGCTTCCCCGGAGTCGGGTGGACGCAGAGCACGTTTCTGGTGTGTCCCAGTGACACTCAGACGGGGTACCAGGGGCGGGAGGACCCGCAGGAGAGGCCTGAGGTGGAGCTCAGAGGAGGCCATGACTACTTGGGGAGGGGGCAGCAACAGCTGACATCCATTTATCTTGAGCGAGGTCAGCAAGGCAGATGTCACCAAGGACCAGACCCCCCACCCTGTGCCCACCAAGGACAGCCTGAAGGTTAGGGGTGCTCCAGCCAGGTGAACCCGGGGCTCAAGGAGCAGCGGGCTCCTCACACACCTCACCTTGCAGTCTTGAGATTCCTACCTGCCACCCAAGGATAAAGGCACATCGTACAGGTTCACACAGGTGAGAAGAGGTGGCTTTCAAAGAGAATCAAACCAACACTTATCTCTATGTTGCAATTCTGGAAACTAAGAGACAACAAAACTTCAACAAGGATGAGGGAAAAGGTTGGTGATCCCAGTCTCCGTCTGTCGGTCAGCATTCTCGCTGCGGCCATCTAAAACCGGACCACACGGCTTAGACTAGGAAGATTTGTTCGCTCACGGTTTCCTTGGAGATTCGGGGCTCAGTCCATGTGAGGCTTTTGGTGGAACTCAGGGCATGGCGGTGGGAAGCGGGCCTCGCATCATGGAGACCGGAAGCAAGACAGCACAGCGAGGGGAGGAGGAAACACATATAACCCCCAAGGCCACAGAGTCAGGGACCTGCCTCCTCTAGCCACATCCTACCAGCCCCGGCCACCACCCAGATAAATCCATCACAATGGCTGTATCTCCTGATGAGATTACAACCTTCATGATGTAACTACATCAACGCTGAGCGTACATACTTGAGCTCTTCTGGGGTATTCTATACCTAGCCATGACATCATCCCAGGCCAGGTACCGCAGCGCAGTGTTGAGGCACACAGAGACTGAACACAGTATTCCAGGAAACACTCAAGCCAGATGAAAACGGAGTTACAAGACAGATCTCAAGATAGGGGAGGAGGAAGTGTAGGAATCAGATGGAAGGAATGGATACAAAAGAAATCTAAGCCGGGCATAGTGGCGCACGTTTGTAATCCCAGTACTTTGGGAGGCAGAGACCGGAGGATCCGGGTTCGCGGCCAGCCTCAGCTCTCTTGCTCTCTCTCTCTCCCTGTCTCTCTCTCTCTCTCTCTTTCTCTACTTAGTGAGGCCCTCCGCAACTTTGTGAGACCCGATTTCAAAATAAAGTATAAAAATAGGGCCGGAGGTGTAGCGCGGAGGTAGAACGCCCCCGGGTTCAATCCCCGGTACCACACACACAAAAAAAGAAATCTAAATGGATGTTGACAATGTTATTAAAAATTTGTAATTTTAAGCAGGGATGTGTGTGTGGTGCTGGGGATAAAACCCAGGGCTTCACATATGCTAGGCAAGCTCTCTACCACTGAGCTATACCCTCAGACTACTAAGTAGGGATTGTTGAAACGAAGAAAGCCATACCATAAGGGAAAACCTGCTGAGAGTCCAAAATTAAATAAACTGTCTGCACTGTCTAGTATGTTAGCCACTAGCCACTGTAGCTATTTTAATTTTAATTAATTAATTAATTAATTAATTTTGGTACTGGGGATTGAACCCAGGGGCATTCTACCTTCAGGCTACACCCCCAGCCCTATTTTTTATTCTTTATTTTGAAACAGGGTCTCACTAAGTTGCGGAGGGCCTCACTAAGTAGCTGAGGCTGGCCGCGAACCCGGATCCTCCTGTCTCAGCCTCCCAAGTACTGGGATTACAAGCGTGCGCCACCATGCCCAGCTGAATTTAAATTAATTTAAATAAAATATTCAGTTCCTCAGTGTCACTACTCACAATTCAGGTGTCCAGTGGCCACCTATGGCCAGTGGCTACTGCATAGGGCAGATATAGAACACTTGTATCATTGCAGAAATCATTTTTTGACAGTGTTGGTCTAAATTATCTCAGCAGGCTGCGCATGGTGGCACATGCCTGTAATCTCAGTTCTTGGGAGGCTGAGACAGATAGGAATATTGCAGGTTCGAGGCCAGCTTCAGCAACTTAGCAAGAACCTGTTTCAAAATAAAAAATAAAAAGGGCTGGGGGTGTATGTAGCTCAGGGGTAGAATGCCCCTGGGTTCAATCTCTAGTAACAAAATAAATAAATAATTTCAGCAAAGTAAATAATTTCAGGAAAGTAGGGAATCAAAGTATTATGAAAGTTTTCTAAAAGGAGAGAGGAGAAGTGAACAGGCAAGATGGTGGCAAAATTGAAAAGTAGAGTCAGGCATGGTGGTGCATGCCTGTAATGCCAGTATGTGGGAGGCTGAGACAGGAAGATCACATTTTCGAGGATAGCCTCAGCAATTTAACGAGACCCTCAGCAACTTAGTGAGACTCTGGTTCAAAATAAAACATAAAAAGGGCTGAGGATATAACTCAGAGGTAGAATGCCCATGAGTTCAATCCTGAGTACCACCCCCAGCAAAATTAAAAAGCAGAGTAGAACTTCTGAATGAGTAAGTGGTGATGGACATGGTGGTGGGATTTGAAATAAGAAATAGAAGTTTGACAAGCCAGTAAAAGAAAGGGAGAGAAATGTAATAAGTAGTAAATATGAAATCAGATGGGAGAAATAAAACTAAGATCACCTGCTATCACGATACTGCAGTGGGGTGAACCCCCTCAGAAGCCAGAGATGCCATTCTCAGTGATATGGGGAACAGACATGTAGAGAAATATTCTCAGTATAGAACACCAAAAAATGCTAGGTAAAATTAAACAAAAATATTTTTTGAAAATGTAACTTAAATAACAGAAAACAAAGGGAATGTCAGTGTTTTGGAGTATAAAGAAATCTTCTTTTTTCTTTTTTTTTTGTGGCATTCTATCTCTTAGATACACCCCCCAACCCTACTTTGTTTTGAAACAGGGTCTCACTAGGTTGATGAAAGTTTCATTACTTGCTGAGGCTGTCCTTGAACCTGCAATCTTCCTGTCTCAGCTTCCTAACTACTGGGATTAAAAGCGTGCGCCACCACGCCCAGCTTCAAGAAATCTTAAGTCTCCATGGGTAAGTACATGTTGGAGCCGGTATTACCCAAAGGGTATCTGCTCATCCCTGATGACCCCAAACCTGGGTTTTTAACAGGCTTGCACAGTTCATTTTGGGAAAGATAATTCCTGGCGTCCAAGTGGGAGATAGTTTAGAAAACTCCTATAAAGCTGGGACCCCAAAGGGCTGTGCTCTCAGTAATGGAGGAAAACAGAGACAGAGACTTGTCTGCCTCTGTCTCAACGGGGGTTGGAGCAGAGGAAAGAAAGCTCTTCCTGTGTGCAAATCTCTAGGACAAGCTGTTTCAAGTGGGTGTGGAATTCAGACTGCATATACTGCTTGACCCTCATCCCCCCCAAGAGAACCAACCCAAAATAAAGCTGACAGTGTTCCCTGGATGCCTGCCTGCCGAAGCAATCGCACATGCTCCCTGGGGGAGCACACTTTAAATCTAGGCTTCAAGAAACTGTCACAGAGAAGCTTCCGGAGAACAGGAGGTCACACTGTAGTATGTATCTATATCTTTCTAAATATAAAATATATATTATACATATATATTAAGAAGAAATAAGCAAAACAGAATGAGTCAGCAGAAATAACATTGCTGAATCAGAGAACAACCAAAGATACCAGAATTATCAGTCATATGTATAAAATAATTATGTAGCCGGGCGTGGTGTTGCATGCTTGTAATCCTAGTACTTTGGGAGGCGGAGACTGGAGGATCCAGGTTTGCGGCCAACCTCAGCTCTCTCTCTGTCTCTGTCTCTCCCTCTCTCTCTCTCTCTCTCTCTCTACTTAGTGAGGCCCTCCGCAACTTCGTGAGACCTGGTTTCAAAATAAAGTATAAAAATAGGGCCGGGGGCGTAGCGCGGAGGTAGAATGCCCCTGCGTTCAATCCCCGGTACCGCAAATAAATAAATAAATAAATACATAAAATAAAATAAAATAAAATAATTATGTGTGGTTTGCATAAAGAGATTAACAAGGAGAGCTGGGGGTGTAGCTCAGTGGTAGAGTGTGTGCTTAGGTCCTGCTGGAGGTCCTGGGTTCAATCCCCAGCACCAAAAGCAACAACAAAATGAAAAAAAAAACATTAAAGAGGTGATCGAATGTATGACAAAAGAATGAGAGACTATCAAATTAGGCGCCATCAGTGTAACTTGAAAAAAAGAAACCCACAAAGAATTTCTAGAAATGATGAATATAATTGAAATAAAAACCCAATAGACGAGGGGCTGGTCCTGGGGAGGATGAAATCAATCAATAAACTTTCCCTTGGTCTCACTGACTGGGGTCCTACGGCCTGGGCGAGTGCATAGTCTACCATCTGAGGGAACGAGGATTTGAAGTTCACCTGAATGGGGCAAGTCTCCCATTTCTCTCCCTTCCAGTATTGCCTGGCCTGGACTCAAAGGCAGGAAAAGCCATACAGTGCGCGCCGAGGCCACGTCCTGTCCCGAGCGACCTCGCTCCACTCCGTTGCCCCTCGGTTTCCGCTGACTGGAGGGAAGGCTGGCGCCTGACCCGTGAGCAGCCAGGCTGCGGGCTGGACAGCTGCTGGGCTCCAAAACCACGTCTGGCCATTCAGACTGCCTGGCTCCGAACCGGACCTAACCATCCAGAGAGAACTTGCAGACAGAGGAGAACCAAAGGAAGTAGACACCTGGGACATGTTCTGCCGCTGGGCAGGCAGGCTTGTCCTGGATCCCACCTGGTCTCAGCAGCTTGGCCTGTGGGCTCCAGCCGGTCAAGAGCTTCCTCCGGGCCCCCCGCGTTCTCCCCCATCACACCTGTCCTGTTTGAGCCAGGTCGGGAGGACGTCTCCACGCGCAAACACAGCGCCCGCCCTCAGCAGCGTTCACTAAGGCCACAGGTGCTGCAAGCCTGTGGCGGTGGAATTAAAGTCGAGCTCTGGGAAGTCCCTTTTGGTAAGGGTGTGACATTGTCATGAATATTCTTGCAGATTCTTGCAAATTCAGTTTAAAAGTTCAACTTGGCAGATAGATACATTTATCTATGTTTGCAAATATGAATATAAATTCTGATAGACACAGCACCATCGACAAAACAATGATCATATCCAATTAAGAAACCCACGGAGCAGAAATGAACTTGGAATTGATGGCGGCGCACATATAATTGAAAATCGGGATAAAACAAGCTGTGGCAGTGTTATAGACTGTAATAGCAACTATAATTGTCAACATATATGTGTGTGTGTGTGTGTGTATGCATACATAAAGAATAATTATACTATAGTTTTGTGTCAAAGATGATGATGAATATAAAACCTACTTCAGCTGGGCAGCAGGGCTTGGGCACCTACCTCAGGTGCATTTTTTTTTTCTGGTACTGGGGATTGAACCGCAACACCCCCAGCCGAGCTACACCCCCGGCCCTTTTTGTTTGTTTGTTTTGAAACAGGGTCTTGCTGAGTTGCTGAGGCTGGTCTTGAACCTGTGATCCTCCTCTCTCAGCCTCCCAAGTACTGGGATTACAGGTGTGCACCACCATGCCTGGCTCCAAGGTACAAATTTTAAAGTGGCGGGAACACACACACACACACACACACACACACACACACACCTACTGTTTTTTTCTACCAAGGCAAATAATATTTTTAAACAATATTTTTAAAATCAAAATAATGTACATATCCATGATGAACAAAACACCAACATTTTAAATAAAGGCGGGATCATTATTACTGATTTTCCTTCAGCCGCAGGCTACAGTGCGGCTCGGCACAGCACCGTGCAGCAGGGTGTCTTCTCTTTGTGCTGTCTATTATCAGCTGAATTTTTTAATGTTTGAGTTTTTGGAGAATTACTTAATAAGTCATCTTAAACCTTTACAACGGAATCAACATTTTGTAAATGAGTCCTCTAAATTTTGTTCAAAAGCAGTTGAAAAAAGATTTTTAACTGTAGAATAGTTTAATTTGCATCATAATGATTTTTTTTCCTAGAGTTTAGAAGAATTCTCTGTAAAACTGTCAAGGCCTAGAATTTTTTTTCAATAGTCTTTTTTCGTGGTAAAATACTCATACCATAACGTTTACTATTTTAACCGCTGGAAAGAGTGCAATCCCGTGGCATTAAGTACATCTGCAATGCCTTGCAGCCTTCACTGCTGTCTAATTCCAGAACATTCTTATCACTCCAAGAGGAAACTCTGTACCTATTAAGCAATCACTTCCCCGCCCCTCCCCGCCCTCCCCCTCCCCCTCCCCCAGCCCCTGGTAAACACCAATCTGCTGTCTGTCTCTATGGATTTGCTTATTTTAGACATTTCATAAAAATGAAAACACACAGTATTGTGTCTGGCTTCTTTCTTTTTTTCTTTTTTCCTTTGTGTGTACGTGCATGTGTGTGCATGTGTGTGTGTTTGTGTGTGTGTGTGTGTATGTGTGTGTGTGTGTATATGTGTGGTTTTGGGGATTGAACCCAAGGGTACTCTATCACTGAGCTGCACCCCAGCCCTTTATAACGTTTATTTATTTATTTATTTATTCATTTATTTTTGGTACTGGAGATTGAACCCAGGGGCACTCTATCTCTAAGCTACCCCTCCAGCCCTCTTTTATTTTTTATTTTGAAAAGTCTTGCTAAATTGATGAGGGTCTCACTAAGTTGCTGAGGCTAGCTACGAACCCACAATCCTCCTGTCTTAGCCTCCC
This sequence comes from Glis glis, assembly GCA_004027185.1. Classification (NCBI taxonomy): domain Eukaryota; kingdom Metazoa; phylum Chordata; class Mammalia; order Rodentia; family Gliridae; genus Glis; species Glis glis. The sequence continues at coordinate 20,148 of PVJS01013035.1, forward strand.
CCAAACTGGGATTACAGGTATGCACCACTGTGTCCGGTTCTTTTTTTTTATTTTTATTTTTTTCAGACAGGGTCTCCCTAAGTTGCCCAGGCTGGCCTAGAACTTGTGATCCTCCTGTCTCAGCCTCCCAAATAGCTAGGATTACAGGTGTGCCCCACTGCCCCGGCTGGCTTCTCTCACTTAGCATCAAGTTTTCAAGATTCATCCATGTTGTAGTAACATTTAGCAATCAAGACTAGATATGGCCGGGCGTGGTGGTGCACGCTTGTAATCCTAGTACTTTGGGAGGCGGAGACCGGAGGATCGGGGTTCACGGCCAGCCTCAGCTCGCACACGTGCTCTCTCTCTCTCCCTCTCTCTCTCTCTCTCTCTACTTAGTGAGGCCCTCCGCAACTTCGCGAGACCCGGTCTCAAAATAAAAGTATAAAAAATAGGGCCGGGGGCGTAGCGCGGAGGTAGAACGCCCCTGTGTTCAATCCCCGGTACTGCAAAAAAAAAAAAAAAAAAAGACTAGCTATGGATGAAATCTCAGTTGCAGCACCGTGGCTAATTAGTGACACAGCCACACCACAGGAAAAATCCATCTGGTGGGGTGTATGATATGGAGAGACCTCCATGATAATGATTTTGGGTGAAAAAACAAATTACAAAACAAAAAGCACGCCCTATTAAAATCTTTAATCAGAATCTTCAACAAGTGTGCCACAGTAAGTATTAATTCTTGAAACTTTTGTCAAATTTCAGGCATCGAAAGCAGTTTCTAAGCCGGGCGTGGTGGCGCACGTTTGTCATCCCAGTACTTGGGAGGCTGAAACAGGAGGATCCGGGTTCGTGGCCAGCCTCGGCTACTTAGTGAGGCCCTCCACAACTTAATGAGACCCTGTTTCAAAATAAAGAATAAAAAATAGGGCTGGGGGTGTAGCTCGGAGGTAGAATGGCCCTGGGTTCAATCCCCAGTACCACAAAAAGAAAAGTTTCTAGAAAATTTCATTTATTACGTGCTGGAAAACTACATTTATGTCAAAAGCAAAGGAGGAGCTGAACAAATTAAATAATGAGAGCTCAAGTGGAGGGAAAGACGTGACTTAGAAATTGTATAATTTTTCTTTGGAATGCCTTGACTCGTGGGACCAAAAATTTAATGGCAGTCTGGTTTTTACTTGGACAAATCTGTATTTTGTAGCTGGATTAAAGAGAAGACAGAAGGCTTATGGTTTTATAGCATCTACAATTGGAAACATGTTAAACAGAATGACAACGTCAACAACCCATGTGATGAGTTTTAACTTCTCATAATATTTGCTAAAGAAAGGCATTTTAAGTGGTGGTAAAAAGATACTCCCTGTGAAAATATTTGGGCTGAAATAGTTAACTCATTCCTATGTAAAGAAATTAAAATTGAGAATATTCTCCATTTGGCAGAATTTGCTCTGAGCTTCCAGGTACCTCTGTAGAACAACTATGTTTTCATTAAAAATATTATGATCTAGCAAGAAAAGTCCATGACAAGGTGTCAACACTTTCCATGTTATTAACCATAATATGTAACTCAAAGATGATTGCAGGTAATTCTTTGGGGGGGCAGGGGAAGAGACCGTCTATGTATTTTTTTTAAAAAAACCACATTCTTCAGAAAAATATCAGTGACACAGTATTAGAAATAGAAATGGCTAAGAAATTGATTAAAGTACATGAATACATACTCAAATCATTATTTTTCTGTTATTTTAATGCTCAGATGATAAATACAAAGAGTTTAAAAAGTACAATGTAAGCCGGGCGTGGTGGCACACGCTTGTAATCCCAGTACTTTGGGAGGCGGAGACTGGAGGATCCAGGTTCGAGGCCAGCCTCAGCTCTCTCTCTCCCTGTCTCTCTCTCTCTCTCTCTCTCTCTCTCTCTCTCTCCCTGTCTCTTTCTCTCTCTCTCTCCCTCTCTCTCTCTCTCTCTCCCTGTCTCTCTCTCTCTCTCTCTACTTAGTGAGGCCCTCCGCAACTTCGTGAGACCCGGTTTCAAAATAAAGTATAAAAAATAGGGCTGGGGGTGTAGCGCGGAGGTAGAACACCCCTGGGTTCAATCCCCGGTACCGCAAAAAAAAAAAGTACAATGTACACCAATCTTATGTTTTAAAGTAAGGTTTTAATTTTAGAATAGCTTTATATTTACAGAAAAACTGTGAAACTAGTACAGAGAGCTCTGTCTACTTGATACCAATAATTAATATCTTACACCAGTAGGTGTATTTGTTACAACTAATGAACCAATGCTGATCCTTATTAACTAAAGTTTACGCTTCATTCAGCTTTCCTTAGTTTTTCCTAACGTTATTTGCATGTGTGGTACTGGGGATCGAACCCAGGGGCATTCTACCTCCGAGCTACACCCCTATCCCTTTTTATTTTTTGTTTTGAAACAGGGTCTTGCTAGGTTGCTGCGAGTCTCGTGAGCTTGCTGAGGCTAGTCTCGAACCTGTGACCCTCCTGTCTCAGCCTCCCAAGTACTGGGATTACAGGAGTGTGCCACCACGTCCGGCTCCTAACATTATTTTTTGGTTCCAGGGTACCGTATTGCATTTAGTTGTCATATCTCCTTAGGCTCCTCTGGGCTGTGACAATTTCTCATATTTCCCTTGTTTTTAATGACCTTGGCAATTTTGAGGCGTGCTGGTCAGGTATGTTGTGGGATATATATTGGACCTGGCCGCTCTTCTCACGCTTAGGCTGGGGTCTTGGGTCTGGGGAGGAAGATGGCGGAGGTTGTATACTGTTTGCATCACGTCAAGTGAAGGGTGTGTACTGTCCGATAAGGTCCCTGTGTGAGCACCTGGCTGAGGCGCTGGTTTCTCCACTGTAGTTAATCTGTCCTCTTCTTATACTGTGCTCTTTGGAAGGCGGCACTGCACAGTTCACACTTAGGGAGTGGGGATTTGAGCTCCCCTTCCTTGAGGGTTTGCTCTACTCCCTCTTTGGATTCTTGGGGAGAAGCCACGGGCCTCCATCTCCAGCCCTGCCTCCAGGCAGGCCTCCCTCTTCTGCTTACTGGCTTTTCCTGCAAGTGTGGATGTAGAGCCTTGACCCTAAACTGGAAACTCATTCACAGACCTCTACACTCCTGTAGGACTTTTCCCTGCCCGGCATCTCACGGATCCTAACCTGTGCAGAGCAGGAAACACAGGCCTTCGCAGCGATGGCTACCTCCTCAGCGATGGCTACCTCCTCAGCGATGGCTATCTCCGCGTGGCACTCTTCACTCTAATACAATGCGAGAACATCCCACTGCAAACAACCCTGATCCCACCCGAGGGTCAGAAGAAAGGCCTAGGGGGCTAATGCCCTTGGGCACAGCTGTCAACCAATGACAGATGGCAGATGGAGGATACACAGCGCCCAGCCTCCTCTCTTTTCAGATGGGCAACTTGGAAACCCGTTCTGCAGACTCCTAGTGTCACCCAATGGGACTGAGTCCGGCTGCGACAATGGTAACCTGCTCATTAACACCCAGTGGGGTCCCTTCCTTTTCTCTCCCATTTCCTGCTTTCCAACTGTGCGTCCGGGATCACCTCCCAGTAATTATGTACATGTGAATTCTTGTTCCAAACTCTCCTTGTTTTGCAGAGGGGAAGCAGAGAGCCGAAGTCCAGCAGGAAGCGATGGAGCTAGACGAACGGATCTGGACACTGGTCTTTCTATATCATAAAACAAGCAAGTTTTGTCTTGGGCTCCTCCTGACCCACTCAGCATCCGAAAGAGACCCGAAGCCCATTCCCCTGAGGCCTGAGGGTCAGCAGTGACCAGGATGAGGCTGACTCCAGGGGAAGTGGTACTTAAATGGGGGACTGGACTTCACCTACACAGAGATTCTGGACGATTCCATCCAGCAGCCTCTGGAGGGGCTGGAATGCCGGCACTGAGATGGGGCAGGCACAGCTGACGCCGCCATGATAAGCCTAAAGGCTTCTGTCTTATCTTAAAAATGGGCGCAAAACTTGTGCTCCACTCTAGAATGTGTTAGTGTTTAAAAATACAAAATGAATGCTTGAAATTACTTACCAGCGAGTAAGTGTGTGCTCCAGGAGGAGAGGCTCTGAGTTTACCTCCTTGTCCAGCTGGGGAGGTCAGAATCGAAGGGATGGCATGCTGGTGGCTGAGGTCATGGTGATGTCACGCCTCCTCATTCTTCACTTAACTTGCACGAATGGCTTCTCTGTGTTATTTTCATGGCTGTGTAACGGTCCATGCAGTGACTGTCTCACAGTTTCCTGAACCAGTCTCCTGTTCTTGAGTATTTGGTCAGCTGCAGTTGTAAACACACCATGATGAACATCTTTGTACAGAAAGCTTGACGTAATTCTCGATGACTTTCTTTGGTGGATTTTAGGAGAGTTCAGCGCTATGCAGGGACAGGCAGGCAAATAGGCTGTGCAGTGTCCCTGTGTAGTGAGCTGGGACAGACAGAGAGGGCAGCAGGACATAGCGTCTGGTGCAACCAAACTTGGGTGGAGGGAAAGGTGAGACAGGACAGGAAGGGAAGGGAGGGGAGGGGAGGCAGGCGGCCAGGGCAGGGGACAGCGGCACCTCAAAGCCAAGAGCCTGGCATATTTTATACATCCATGTAGATGTATAAAATGAATTTTAAGCCTGGCGCGGTGGGGCACACCCATAATCCCAGTACTTGGAAGGCTGAGACAGGAGGATCACAACTTTGAGGCTAGCCTCAGCAACTTAGTGAGACCCTGTTTCAAAATAAAAACTAAAAATAAATAAAACAAATTTTAATAAATTCTATACACTTGGACTTGTCACAGACCTGGTGCTGGAAGGGCTGCACAGCACCCGCGCATGTCGCCTCACAGGGTCACGGCGCAGGCAGCATGGCCCCCGATCGGGGAGGACACCGAGGCTCCATAGCGCTCCCTTTCCTGCCAGCAGATTCCAGGGAGCGGCCCGGTCCCCCACTTAGGATGGTTCGACTCACAGCTTTTCTACTTCACAATGGTGCGAGAGTGTGCCACACAACCACTCTGCTTGTCGCTTTCAGTCCCGTATTCAATAAATGACCTAAGATGTTCAACATTTCGTTGTTAGGCTTTGTATAAGATGATTTGCCCAACTGCAGGCTCACGTGAGTGAGCACGTGTAAGGCGGGCGAGGCTAAGCCGCCATGGTCAGCAGGATAGTTACAGGAAACACATTTTCCACTGATTTATATTTTCTTCTAACGGTGTTTCAGCAGGACGAGCCTCGTCATAAACTGAGCAGCGGCTGTGTCTGTAACCGCAGCTCGAGGCCAGGCTGGGACATCCATTTGAGGCTGAGAAGGGCAGACGGAGTTGCCCATGGCCTCCACGGAGGCCATAAGGAGGAGCAGGAGGGCCCCTGCTCTGGAGGCAGGGGCTGAGGGGAGGGTCGGGCGGGCGGGAAGCAGGCAGCTGGTGCCTGGCAAAGCGCAGGGCTGGGCTGCTGCATGGCCCGGCAGAGAGCTGCAGGGAGCCTTTCTGGGTCCTCGGGGGCCGCGGTGGGAGTCACTGCGCTGGGGCTGTAGGGGAGGCACTGGGGCCTGGGAAGTGTTCAGAGCCTACTTCATTCATCCCATCATGCATCTGACCTGCACTTAACAATATGCAGACGCGTATCTATAGAGAGACACAGAGAGGGGGAGGCCGGGATTACTTTGCGCCAGGCACTGTCCCAGGTGTGCAGCCATCTGATTTAATTCTCTCAGCCATCCTGCCAGGCTAGCAGCCTTATTCTCTTCCTTCAGATGAAGGAGTCAAGGCTCAGAGAGTGAGGCCACATGACCTAGGACGCACAGCTAATAAGTGACCAGAGCCACCATGCTGTGGTAAGACCACTCCAGGCTAACCCTCATCTTGTCTTGACCTACGCCTGACGCTCAGCCTATGGGCAGCTGACAGAGCAGCATGGAGCCCGTTCAACTTGGCTCATGCACTTTACTCCCTATGACCACCCTATAGTGCTGCTAACTTCACTCTTCCTACCTCTCTGCAGAGTCCTGTGTTCTCTCTCTCTCGCTCTCTCTCTCTCTCTCTCTCTCTCTCTGAACTTATTCACTCTTAGTTCTAACAAGTGATCTGGTCAGATCACCGATCAGTCAACTTTCCCAAGAGCACCCATCAGTGAGCGCCCCCAAGACACGTCTGTTTTTCTTCTCCTAACTGGAAAACTGAGATAAAAATAAGGCATTCGTATGGAGTCCCAGCACTCAGGAGGCTGAAGTAGGAGGATCACTTGAGCCCAGGAGTTAGAGACCAGCCTGGGCCCCATAGTGAGACCCCATTAAAAAGACGTGCTGAGGGTTCAGGGTCTCTCCCAGGCGGGGAGTCTTATAGTCACAGTGTCTTTTGTACAACACTCTGACATTTGACATACTTAATTCCATAGTACAAAAAGAGCTAATTGATGGGAGAAAACATGAGTATGTATCATGTCTGCAAGGTAGTGTAACTTAAAAACTTATACAAAGGCCTTATAATCAAGAAAATATTTCCCTTTAATTTTAATTTTTTTCTATAAATGGAGAGAAACTACACAGTGTGATGTTCCAGGAAGGATCTATGTCCAGGGCTTTCCACAGATGCCCCGTTTTAGACCCCTTGGGCCAGAGATGGAAGACTGGGGGTCTAGCCCCTGCTTGGTCATCACCCTGCCGCGTTGCTTTGGACAAGTCACTCACCTACTCTGGCCTCTGTTTCTCCCCAGACACAGTGGGGAATGTGGATGTGAGCTCAGCAGAGGTCCCTGTCAGTGCCAGCCTTCAAGGATGGGCTGCTTTCCTGCACCTGTGTCATATTCAGAACCTCATGGGCCAGGTGAGCTGCAGAATTATCCTTCCGTCCATCTTCCCATCTGGGCCTGCACCCCTGCCCTGGGGCAAACAATAAAGAGGGGCTCCCGGGCCCAGGAAATGCTGCTCCTCTCCCTCCCCAGAGACCCCATCTCCTGGCTCCCCAGTGTCAGGCCTCAAGCCCCCAATTAATCGTCTGGAGGGGAATCTGGACTATTAAAGTGATTTACATAGTAATTAACAAGGCCCCATTAGTGGATTCTGGGAGCCAGAGCATGCTGCCTCTATTTCCCCTGAGGGGTCCGTGGTGGAGGGCTGGGACTGGGGCTTGGCGGGGTTGGGCTGCAGAGCAAGGAGGGGAGGAATGGTCCGCATTCACGTGTCCCTGATCTTGCTCAGGAAGGAGAAGCAATGGCAAGCCGAGGGCCCCAGCTGGCTGGGTAATGAGATCTGGGGCCAGGAAGCGCCTCCTGAGCACTGGGGGGGGGGCTGGATCCCCAAGAAGAAAGACACTGGCGAGTCTTGCAGCCAAGCGTCTGTGCCGCAGCCCAGGGCTGGGGTCCTACAGGGGCCCTGGTTCAAGATGACACAGCTTCTCATGTCCTTTGGGGCTTCTTGACAATAAGTTATATGTGCAACCATAATACTGGGCGGCCCTTCTCCCCTGTGAGGACAAGGAAACTGAGGACCAGAGAGGTAAGGTGACGGCGCCAGGGTAACACAGCCTGGGAGTGGCACAGTGGAACCGGATGTCCTCAGCTCCTCTGCCTGTCCCACCTGGGGCTCAGCACCCTGTCCTTGGGTAGCCAGAGAAGGTGCATGTGGCAGAGGCTGCAGCAAGAAGCTCGGCTGAAGGCAGCGGTGAGGGAGTGGCACTTCCTAAGGGAGGTGGCTGCATGGACAGGCGCTGTGTTCCTCAGAAACTGAGACCAAAGGAACTGAGGTGGCTGTCCCTGGGTCACCAGGCCAGTTAGCAATAGGCGGGACAGAGACTCCAGGCTCCTCCCTCTCAGCCAGGGTTCTTTCTGTGTGGGGTTCCTCTCCCAGCCCCCCCCCCCCCCCCCCCCCCCCCCCCCCCCCCCCCCGTGTTGTCAGGCTCAGCACCATCCCAGCTCCTCCTCCTCCCTCACACGTTGGTAGCAGATATGCATGTCTTGGAAAAAATCGATGAGACTTAAGCCTTCACTAAAAAAGGCCTTATCTCCAGTTTTGCACCTCAGTCCTTGACCCAGTGCCTAGCACATAGTAGGCCCTCCAAATTCAGAGGATGAGCTGATTGTGGCCATTTGCTGTGTGGCGTGGGGGCAATTCCTACTTCTTTTCAGCTCTCAGTTTCCTCATTTAAAAAACGGCATATAGCCAGGCGTGGTGGCGCACGCCTGTACTTGGGAGACTGAGACAGGAGGATCGCAGGTTCCAGGCCGGCCTCAGCAACTTAGTGAGACCCTCCAAAACCTAGTGAGACCCTGTTTCAAAATAAAAAATAAAAAGGGCTGGGGGTGTAGCTTGGAGGTAGAAAGCCCCTAGGGTCAATCTCCAGGACCAAAAAAAAAAAAAAAAAGACATATAATGCCCATTGTGCAAGCAAGCGTCCTTGGATTGCTGTGCCAGATTCTCAGCACGACGTGGGGATGGTGCTTAGTAGGTGCTTCATTCTCACCTATGAAGAATGTTTGGGAAGCTGCACAGGGCTCTCACCCCAGCGCGAAGGGCAGTCACTGTGGTCAGCAGGCAGAAAGCACGGTGAGTCCAAGGATCCAGGCCTTCCCCTGCCGGAGATCGTCATGGAGCTCATCTCTCGCCTCTCACCCCTCACCCCCTTGCACCCCGCGCCCCCTCCTGCAGCCCATGAGTCAGGTTTTCCACCTCCTGTGACTTCACAGCTCCCTGCCAGCCAAGCTGTTTTGCAGACCTAAGTCGATAATGACAGATTCTTCTCTCCTGGCCCTCCACTGGCGAAACCGCGGAAAGTATTTGAAACACGCAGCCCGGGAATGCGCGCGCTCCTTGCCCGGCTTGGCAGGGACCAGCAATTTCTCAGCTCACTCTGGACTGAGACTTCTGCGGCTCGGGTTTCCAAAGAGCCCGTCTGCTCAGTGCTCCAAGGGAGTTAATGTGCCCCCTATTTTTTTTCTTTAGAAAATTAACCCTCTAGCAGGTTCTGAATCATACAACCCCTAGAAGCAGAGCCCTCGGGGTGTTGGAAGCCGCGGGGTCAGATGCCCAGTGCTGGCCTTGGCCTGGGTGGGTCCGTTCCCAGGAGGCTCCTCTAAGGCCCAGCAGGGGCCTGGGCAGCCTGAATGGATGAGTCTCTACTGAAAGGGCCACCCAGAGCAGTATGGGTATTGCGTGGTGAGGAGCCAGGGCCCCCTTCTCTGTTGCCCCTCTCAGACCTGTACCCACCCCCAGCGCCCACTCAGGCCCCGCCACTGGGCACTGGCCCTGTCCCCCAACAGTCATGTGGCTTCCAGTGCATTCCTCCGTCCCTCTAGTGAGTACTTCAGCAAAGACAGAGGATGGGGACAAACTCACAGAACCCAGTGCACAGCTTGGGGAAGGTTAAGTGGGGTTCTTGGTGCCCCTTCCTGGTCTTCCCTTGCCCGCAGCCCATCATGGGTTCGGAGGGTCCTGGCTCCTCACCACTCAGCACCCAGATGCCCCGTCCTTTATTCTCCTGCTGACCTGGCCTCCTCTGCCCCTCCGCCCAGCGAGCCTCTTCCTCCGCCATAGTCAGCTCAGGCTGCCCCCTCACACCACCACAGACCTGAGGGATGGCTCGCTCTCAGAGCTGGAAGCCTGGAGACTGAGATCAGAGCACAGCAGATCCAGGGTCTGCTGAGGGCCTCTTCCCCAGACAGCTGTCTTCTCACTAACTTCAGGGGGCAGAGGGGCAGCCCTTAGGCCCCTTTAAAGTCTTAGGCTTTTTTTTTTTTTTTTATAAAGGCACTAACCTTATTTATGAGGGACCAACCTTATAACCTCTCAAAGCCCGTCCTCCTAATACCATCACTTTAGGAGTGCTGAGGCCTTGCTTGGCCTGCCTGACTCACTGTGAATGTTTTTTGTTTTTTTGGTACTGAGGATTGACCCTAGGGGCATTCTACCGCTGAGCTACACCCCCGGACTGTTTTTTTTTGGAAACAGGGTCTCTCTAAGTTGCTGAGAGTCTGAGTCTAAGTTGCAGAGGCTGGCCTCCAACCTGTGCTCCTCCTGTCTCAGCCTCCCAAGTACTGGGATTACAGGCGTGTGCCACCATGCCCCACTGACTGTGAATTCTTAAAGCAGGAACTTCATCTTATTTTGGTTTTCAAAGTGCCTCAACACCTTAATAGGTGTTGATTATATAATTTCAAGTAAATAAAATAATAGATGCCTTAATTCTCCTGTGTAGTAGGGGGAAAGGCCAAGGCCCTCTCTGCTGTCACCTGTGCCCCAGGCTGCACTCCTATCCACATAGGGCCTGGGCTGTCCTTGCCTTCCTACTCCAACACCCCCAGCCCCGGCCAGGCTGGAGTCCCCCTGCGCTCACATGAATCCTGCATGCAGCCTCTGGCTAGGGTGGCCAGTGGGATATGGCAGGAAGAAGGACTCCTGCTGGCCCGGTGCGTTGGCTCCTCGGCCTTAATTTATATGAAACGCGACTCTATCACTCAAAGCCTAGTGCCTGGCCTTGGTCGGCGCAGGTAATGATGATATCGGCTCATTTATGCAAGATTATCCTTTTATCACATTTCCAGACTCATTTATGAGGCTCATGTTTCCCCCCGAGGGCGTCATCAAGCAAGTTAAGTTGAACTATTTCCCTCCCGCAGCGAACTGGCGGGAGCCTCCCTCGTTGACGGATGAGGCCCGCTGCCTTTGCCAAATAGGGTCGGCGTGATGGATCTTTTACTTGTGAATATTATAGCTGGAAATTAGCATGTTTATTGAGGTAGAATGTGTTTGTTTACATTCCAGTACCCATGGCATTACCTCTTATGACCTGACTTATTTAGTTGAGGATAAGCACAAACGATCCGCATTTTGGCACCCACAAAAAAATTAATGAACTTCCAGATATAGAATTCAGCCTTAAGTAAACACACCAGCGAGGTGCTTGGGTGCAGAGGGACCGGGAAGTGCTCCGGAGGTTTGGGTGCTGAGCCAGGTGGATCTCTTGGCACTTTGCTCTGGCCTGGAGGGAGCAGGAGGTTGGGTTGCATGAGCCAGCATCCCTGTGCAATGCCTGGGGCCGGCGCCCCGCAGGGCCGTCCAGTGGAGGTGTCTGGGTGATGGAGAGGGGAGAAGACCAGGGTTGTGAGCCATTTTCCTGGGGACTCTCCTGGATTACCGCTGCGTCTTTGATCTAAGGCTAAGAAGGAAGGTCCAAGTCGGGTGTGGTGGTGCATGCCTATCATACCTATACTTGGGAGGCTGAGATAGGAGGATCATAGGTTGGAGTCTAGTCTCAGCAACTTAGAGAGACCCTGTTTTCAAATAAAAAATGAAAAGGGCTGGGGTGTAGCTCGGAGGTAAAAGGCCCCTGGGTTCAATACTTAAAAACACACACACACACACATACATGCGCGCGCGCACACGCACGCAAGCACAAATCATAAAGAAGAAGGAGAAGGAGGAGGAGAAGGAGGAAGGTCAAGTTTCTGACTAAAGGATGCTTGGACAAAGATTACAGGTGAGTGATGGTGGTCCTTGAGAGGCCAAGTTACTACCGAGCCTGCCTCTCTCAGAACCATTTCATCTGTAGCAGGTTTGAAACCCAGTTCTCTCCAACTCTGATTTTTGCAAACACCAACCCAACATTCTCTTGTTTTAGAAAAAGAAGCCGAGGTTCAGAGAAGTGAAAGGGTTTGGCCAAGGTCTTCGAGGCAAGCCTGAACCCTGGCTCCCAACACTCTCACTGCCCCCCCCCCCCCCCCGTGGGCTTTAAGCGGGAAGCCTGCCTTCTAAGAAGGTACAGGGGCCGGACTCTCGAGTTGTTGCTTCAGGGATCCAGAAAATCCTAATTCCCCGTGTCTGGCCAGTAGGTGACTTTAAAAGTGATCAGCTGCAGACATATCTTGTTATAGAAGAGAAAACCAAGCTCCAGAGAGATTTAGAGGTTTTTCCAGGGTCACACAATGGGACAGAAAGGACAGAACAGAGATTAAAACAAGACATCTGCCGGGCGTGGTGTCGCACGCTTGTAATCCCAGTACTTGGGAGGCTGAGACCGGAGGATCCGGGTTCACGGCCAGCCTCAGCTGCTTAGTGAGGCCCTCTGCAACTTAGTGAGACCCTGTCTCAAAATAAAGAATAAATAATAGGGCTGGGGGTGTAGCCCGGAGGTAGAATGACCCTGGGTTCAATCCCTGGTACCACAAAAAAAAAAAAAAACAAACAAACAAACAAAAAACCAGACATCTCAGCCTCATCCTTGTGTTCCCACCACACAGAGCTGCCGTACCCCAGTGTCTGCCCTGGGAGTAGGAGGTCAGGGTCTGGTCTCTCTCAGGGAAGGGCTAGGAACCTGGGGGCTTGCGTCTGTAGTGAGAGCCCTGAGCTGGGTAAGCAGGTTGGGGCCGAGACAGGGCAGGAGTGAGGTGCATCACTGCAGGCTGAGGCACCCTCCTGGTGCAGGAAGGGAACGTGCAGCAATTCTGAGTGGCTCACACAGCAGGTGTTTAGTGCCCGGATGGAGCAGGAGTCCCATGTTAGTTAGAGATAGCATTGGGCCCCGGGTAACCAAGACCCAAAAAGCTAAGGCTTAACCCAAACAAAATTCAAGAAAACAGCCGGGCGTGATGGCACACGCTTGTAATCCCAGTACTTGGGAGGCTGAGACAGGAAGATCGCAGGTTCGCAGTCAGCCTCAGCTACTTAGTGAGGCCCTCTGCAACTTAGTGAGACCCTGTTTCAAAATAAAGAATAAAAAATAGGGCTAGGGATGTAGCTTGGAGGTAGAATGCGCCTGCATTCAATCCTCAGTACCAAAAAAAAAAAAAAATCAACACAAAACAGAAAAAGATGAGGCCTGGCTTCCTCTCAGGTACTGTAAAAGCCAGGGTGGTCAGGGCTGGGGCAGTAGCTCCAAGATACTGTCAAAGAGGCTGGCATCTCCTCTCCTCTCCTCTCCTCTCCTCTCTTCTCCTCTCCTCTCCCTTCCCCTCCCCTCCTTTTCTTCTCGCAGCACTGTGGATCAAACCCAGGGTTACTCTACCACTGAGCGACATCCCCAGCCCTTTTTATTTTGAGACAGGGTTAAGTTGCTGAGGCTGGCCTTAAACTTGTGATCATCCTGCCTCCCTAGTGGCTGGGATTACAGACATGCACAACTAGCTCAATATGAATTTATTGAACGGCATTTTTTTTTTTTGCGGTACTGGGGATTGAACGCAGGGACATTTTACCTCTGAGCTCCACCCCCAGTCCTATTTTTTATTCTTTATTTTGAAACAGGGTCTCACTAAGTTGCAGAGGGCCTCACTAAGTAGCTAAGGCTGGCCACAAACCCAGATCCTCCGGTCTCAGCCTCCCAAGTACTGGGATTACAAGCGTGCGCCACCACGCCCAGCTGAACAGAATTTTAAAAAGCCTTTCAGTATTATTTCTTCTACACTAGGCAATATGCCTATATTTGTTTCATTTTATCATTTAGACTTGGGAGTCAGTGATAGGTGTTGCATTAGCGTATGTACCATTTCCTCTGTCAGCATTTTTATGTGTGCTTTAGATCCTCAAATGGGAAATGATGCCCCCCCTTCTTTTGCAGTACTAGGGATTAAACCCAGGGCCTTGTGCTTGCTAGGCGAGCGCACCACCACTGAACTATCCCCAGCATCTCCTTTATTCTCTGCCAAGTGGCTCTGCTAGTGGCTTCCCCCTTCAAGGTCACCTCATGCTCACCAATGGCCACTGAGCCCCGACCGACCATGAGTTGAATTCTGGGTGGGAGAAAGGAAGAGGGAAGGGGTGCCCGCCAGCTGCCCCGGGCCCATTTTAAAGGAGACTTCTTAGGAACCCTGCCCAGGAAGGGAACAGCTTTGGCGTTTGTCTTGTTGACTAGAACTGGTCGCGGGGCCAGCCCGGTCTATAAGGAGGCCGGGAAGCGGACTCTTGTGACAGGCACGTGTTGCCCTGAGCAGGGCCATGCTGGCGAGGGAGGGGAAAGACTAGATACAGGGCGAGCAGACACGTCTCCGCCTCCTTCTCACTTGCCAGGCGAGTACACCCGTGACAGCAGACCTGCACGCTTCAGACTGTGTGCGAGGTACTGTGACAAAGACTTCCCAAGCCGCGCGTGGTGGTGCACACCTGTAATCCAGTACTTGAGAGGCTGAGACAGGAGGATTGCAGGTTCGAGGCCAGTGCTCAGCAACTTAGCGAGGCTCTCCGCAACTTAGGGAGACCCTGTTTCAAAATAAAAATAAAAATAAAAATGGTCTGAGAGTGTAGCTTGGCGGTAGAATGCCCCTGGGTTCAATCCCCAGTAACACACACACACACACACACACCCCTTTCCAAACTTGTCAGTTCCATAACCACTGTTGGAGCAGGCAGTGTTATATTCCCATTTAAAGAGGAAGAAACTACTAGCGTGGTGGCGCACACTTATAATCCCAGTACTTGGGAGGCTGAGACAGGAGGATCGCAGGTTTGAGGCTAGCTTAGCAACTTAGTGAGATCCTGTTTCAAAAAAAAAAAGCACACTTTTGTAATCCTAGTACTTGGGAGGCTGAGACAGGAGGATCCTGGTTCGCGGCCAGCCTCAGCTACTTAGCGAGGCCTCCGCGACTTAGACCCTGTTTCAAAATAAAGAATAAAAAAATAGGGCTGGGGGTGTAGCTAGGAGGTAGAATGCCCCTGGGTTCAATCCCCGGTACCGCAAAAATAAACAAATAAATAAATATAAAATAAAATAAAATAGGGCTGGGGGGTGCAGCTCAGTGGCAGAATGCCCGAGTTCAATCCCCAGTACCACAATAAAAAAAAAAAAATAAATAAATAATAAAGAGGAGGAAACTGAGGCTCAGTTGAGCTGGGCCACTCTCCAGGTCTCTGAGCTAGCAAGTGCTGTGAACGGTTTAGTGCCCGTGATTACCATGACCTGGGGACATCCCCAAGCAGCTGCCGAGTGACCCCGTACGGTCAGGCATCCCTCAGGCTGCCCCAAATAGTCCTCCAGCCAGCCTTCAGCCCACCAGGGCTCCGGGCTCCCGCCCACCTGGCCAGCCTCCCTCCCTTCAGCTCCTCATTCCAGCCAATTACTCCTAATGGAGTGATATGAAATGTAACTAACTTGGGGAAATATCTGTATACTTTAATTAAGTCAGCTCGCAATTAGCCATCTGAGTAATGAGGCTAAGGTGTTTTATCTCCCTGCGAGCCGGGGGCCAGGGGAGCCAAGGCAGAGCGATTGTTGTTCCTGCGATGAGCTCCGTCCTAGAGCCTGAACCCCTCAGGGACACGGAGGCAGGTACCGGGAGCCCCAGGAGAGGGTTTGGCCCCAATGTACTATGATTAAATAAATACAGCACCTCGGAGAGGAGCTACTAATTTGTGGGACTAAATTTTTAATGGCTATAGCATGTTTTCTTATTAAAGAAATCCCAGGGCTTTGAATCCACACACCTCACAGCAAAGAGCTAAAACTCACCCGTGTCCACGGTGTGACCGCAGCGCCCTGGGCATGGCGGGTGCCCGCCGGGCCGGCTGGCTGGTGCCAGCCAGGGAGCCTCCCTAGAGGCTGCATCTGGAAGGGCTGAACCAGGGCCAGGCATTTGTGTCGGGTGCTAAATACCTACATCCTCGATTAAGTGATGTCTCAATGCTATATGTATTTAGGATCCACAATTAACATGGTGATAAAAAATTTCAAAATTTTAAATAAAGACAGTGTCAGCCCCAGAGCCATGTTAGGCCCTTTTAGAATCTAAGGCAAAAGGAAAAATTGGTAATGCTGATTTTGTCTTTATTTAAGATTTTGATTGCTCGTTCATCAAGGATTTTTGTATTAATTTTGATTTTTTAAAATACTGCATTAAAATATTAAGTCTCATTACTGAGTTTCTGGTGACCCCTTCAACTTTGTTCCCGTGGACGAGAGCCTCTCTCCTTACACCTGTCCCTGGCCTGCCAGCTGGGTCATCGCCTCTCAGGATTGGTGTTTCCTTTGGTAAGATGACCCCTCTGTATACTCCTCCAGGACCCAGCTGGGTTCTTAAGGCCTCTAAATGGCAGACTTCATGGCAGCTGAGATGGGGGTGGCTGGGGAGCCCTAGACCTTAAAGTAGAGAGCAGTTTCATGATGGCTTCAGTTAGGCCCAGAGACGGGAAGTAACTGGCCTGAGGTCACACAGCAGGTTTGTGGCAGAGCTAGAGCTAGAGCTCAAGGCTCCTGTTGCCCTGCAGGGCTCTTTCTCATTGGAGAAGAGAAGGACCTTTCAGGCCACCCAGGGTGAAAGCCACCATAGAGCCACCCTCCAAACTGGGAGGGAGGCCCTAATAAAATGAGCCCGGGCCGACATGCCCCTCGCCCCATAAGACCCGCTTTTGCTTTCCAGTGACTGGTGCAGAGGTGGCCGAGTGGCCCAGTTCCGACCATTAGCTATGGCTCACGGGGACGATGTAGCGATGTCCTCTGGTCCCTGCGGCCACTGCTTCACTCAGGCCTTGGCTTCCTGACCCCTCTCCACCCCCTGTTTCCGCTTTATTCTTGGGTGGCCTTCCCGATCGTGAGCCGACATTACGTTATATAATTCATCGTTTATTGTTGGCCTCCTCCACCGGAACCAGCCCCGCGCGGGCAGGGCTCGCGCATCTTGTTTCAGGCTACATTTCCCGCACCCAGAACGGTGGCCGGCGCATAGTAGGTGCTCAATAAATATTTGTTGAGTGAACGGATATTCTCTGAGCCCCTTGGTCCCTGACCCCTGTGCTCTCACCTCTGACCTCTCCAGCTCGCTGTGGTATCCTGCAGTGGGGATTTCTACCTCCTCTGGCACAAGCTCTCAGTACCTAATCGTGAATTCTCTTACTGACCCCTCTGTTCCCCCTGCAGTGGACACCGCTGCACACCCCAGAGCCACCTGGCTCGTCCCGGCTCCACTGCTGCCGGCTGGCCCCTCGACATCCATCCCCAGCCACGCCCGGCGACGGCTGGGCAGCCTGCCTGGGACTCCCGCCTCCGCCCTTCCTCATCTTCATCCTCAGGCTCACTGTCCTTGGGGGGTCCCCGGTGATGGCGACCCTGTGCGAGGACTTCCCTGCTCCCCCACTGACAACACATCAGAGAGCCTTTGCCTCCCGGTCGTGATTTCCAAAATGGAGCCTGCCTCTAAGAAAACAAAATGAATGGGTTTGGTGAGCCAGACTCCATTAACTGGCTACCCGAACTAATCAACAGCAGGAACTCGAGGAAATTGCTGGAGCAAATTGAGAAGCCAGATTATTTGGGTTTCTTGATTGAGATTGGAAGAATAATTATTTGAGGGTTCCATTTCATAAGCTTTGTTTACGAACCCCAGATCCTGTTTTGATATTTCTGCCTTAATCGTTGGGGATATGGTCATCTTAAAATAAGTAATTTTGATGTTATTGATGATAGGGGCCTCAGAGCTTATCTACCCCAATCCTTACCCCCTTTATTTTTGTGATGCTGGGGATTGAACCCAGGGGCATTCTACCTCTGAGCCCTTTTAAATATTTATTTATTTATTTAATTGTGGTACTGCGGATTGAACCTAGGGGCATTCTACCTCTGAGATATCCCTCAGCCCTATTTTATTTTTTTTTTTATTTTGAAATAGGTTCTCACTAAGTTGCTGAGGCCCCCATTAAGTTGCTAAGGCTGGCCTCAAACTTGTGATCCTCCTGTCTCAGCCTCCCGAGTACTGGGATTATAGGCATGTGCCACCATGTCTGGCTCCCCCAATCCTTTTACTTTATAGATGGAGAAGACGAGGCTTGGAGCAGGAAGGGAGCCACCGCAAGGCCCCTGGGATTAGACACTCAAGCCCGGGAGCTTCCTCTGAGGAAACCAGCGAGAGGCTCACAGAGCTTCAGAGATGAACCGTCGGTGCCTTCTGAGGGAGGCTGGAGACTCTTCCTCAGCTTAGAAAACACCAGCCAACTGTGCCTAGAGGGGCAGTGGGTCATGGTCTCCCAGCACCCCACTCTTATTTGGAAGGAAAATGGCTGCCACAAAGCACCCCCTTCTGCTAAGGAGCCCCGTCTTCACCTTGCAGCTACCACAAATGCCGTGGCGCCAGAGCGTGGCAGAGAACCCCCAGGGAGGGTATGGGACCTGCTGGACTCCGCAGCAGCCAGGGCCGGGGGCCAGGCCTGCAGAGTCCTAGGCCACTGTGCCCCATCCAGCTCGCAGCATCCAGTACTGATCTGGAGCAAGGGCGGCCCCAGATGGCCGTTCCCAGCAGGGGCCACTTGGTCCCCCACACAGCCACAGAGGGGGGTGGGGACCCAGAAGAAGCAGGCTGGTTTCCTGATGGACAGGGAGGCTCCATACTCCAAGAAAGAGGATTTTGTGGGTGTTGAGGGGGAGGGTGTTTGTCATCCGTGACACTGAGGGGAAAGCCAGGGCACGTGAGACGTGCTCAGAGAAAATTCACTTTTCTGCACATTTTCGAGCCCTTATTATGTGCTGGGTTCCCACATACACGATTTTAAAAATCTTTACAATAGCCGGGCGTGGTGGCGCACACTTGTAATCCCAATACTTGGGAGGCGGAGACCGGAGGATCCCGGTTCGCAGCCAGCCTCAGCTACTTAGTGAGGCCCTCCACAACTTAGTGAGACCCAGTTTCAAAATAAAGTATAAAAAATAGGGCTGGGGTGTAGCGCGGAGGTAGAATGCCCCTGGGTTCAATCCCTGTAACGCAAAAAAAAAAAAAATCTTTACAATAAGCCTATGAAGGAGGTAGTAGTTTTTTGATTATTGGTTTTTTCCCCTCAATTTGGCATTTAAGGGAAGCAGTCCAGAGAAGTTATGTAATTTGCCGAGGCTCACATTACTCATAAAGGATTCCTTAAGGGAAAGGCTTTTATGGCAAGGTTCGTGGGTCCAGGGGAAAGGGGGTTCAGGCTGCTGAAGGCACACCCCGCCCTGCCGCAGCTGGGCTGTGTTTCTTCCTTCATGTGAAAGTCCTTCTGATAGTAGAAGCAAGTCTCCTGACCCCTCCAGTTATTCCCACGCTCATTCCTCCCACGAACACAAGCTGCACCTTCTCTGTCTCAGTTGCCGTAGTGGACGCTGGGGATACAGAAGCAAATGGGACGCAGGTCCTTCCCTCAAAGACTGGTCCAGCAGGGACCAGCCCTGTCCCTGCTTCCTCCTGCAGCTCAAGCATCATTCCTAGGAAATGACAGCAACATCCCTGACCACCTTGATCCCTCCGTGAGGTCTCAGGGTACAGGCAGCTCCCCTGGAGGGGGGTCTGGTGGGCACCATGACAGCAGTCTATTGGGCACCACCACCATCTTTGTGCTACATCTGCCTTTATGCAATCTAAGCTGACATTAGCTCTCTTGGCAGCTACACCACATCTTTGGCTAGAAATTGATTTATGGATCACTAAAACCTTAGGGATTTTAAATAAGAACCTGCTGTCAAGCATCCCCCATCCTATGCTCAGGCAGTTGGTTATTTGAACCCAAATGGAGAACTTTACATCTTGCGTCTGTTAAATTTCACCTGATTGCACCCAGCCCATTTTTGGTAGCCCATTAAACGCTTTTCCAATCCAGATTTTGTCACTCAAGTGCTTCTGCCAATGCCCGGGAGTGCAGAAGCCTGCTTTTAGAGGCTTCATTCAAGGCAGTAAAAAGCAGACTAGAACAGAGATAAGGACGGGCCCTATGCCGTTTCGCCAGAGACCTCCTTCCAATCAATTGCTCCATGTTCTGTGCACGGGGTTGATTAACCAGCTGTGAATCTGCATGTTTAAACTCCTCCTGCCCCATCTCCCCATCTTGCCCATGTTCACAGAGCTAACTAGAGAGACTCAACAAACACTTGGTAGAGATTGAAATGCAACCTGCCCAACCATCCCATCAGAAGGGAAGCCAGGTGAGCGCGACATGACTTTCTTAGGGAATCCCCACTGATTCCTGGTGGTCACCTTTTTTCCCCCTTCTAACTGCATATAAACTAGGAGAATATTATGAATTGCAAAAGAAGGTTCTAAAAGGGAGGTGACAACTTTGCAGGTTCAGGATGACACGACTTGTCACTGCAGCAGGAGATCCAGCGCCCCCCAGAGGCAGCAGCGGGAGGTGCAGATGGGGAAGAAACTAGCAAAGGAGACCACATTGGGGAGGGTGTGCCAGGAGCAAAGCCACAGGTTTTCCATGAGAGAACAATTTTTTTTTTTTTTTGGCACTGGGGATTGAACCCAGGGGCAGTCTACCTCTGAATTATTCCCCTACCCGATTTTATTTTTATTTTGAAACAGGGTCTCGCTAAGTTGATGAGAGGCTCACTACTTGCTGAGGCTGTCCCCGAACCTGCAATCCTCCTGTCTCAGCCTCCCAAGTACTATAGCACTGGTTCTTGTGGGAACTAAAGGTGCAGAGGGCATAACAGAGGCTGGAGCTGTGGGGCATTTTCGGAGCCATTACACTTGCAGCAGCTTAAAGCTGACTTTTCAATATAGCTGTGCCCCCCCCAGGACGGGTTCAGTGCACTCTGTGCATCACGCCTGCAATTCTCAATACAGCCACTAGAGGCGGTATTTGCTGGAATCGATATAGATTGGACTTTCCAAGACTCGCCACCTGGTGGCTGCTATTAGAATCACAGGGTCAGGGCTCAGTTTAAGCATTAGTGAGGCTACTATGCAAAAGATAATGCTTACTTAGCCTAACTCATTCAACTCGCAAGAATGTGCCGACTTATTTTAGCATCTTTAAAATCACAGGGACCATAAACAATTCCAAGTGGTGAGAAAACCATTAATGGAAGGGAGACCAAGAAAAAAAGACCAATGGAAAGAAATTAAATGGAAGTATTTGGGCATTGGGATGGGTAGAAGGAGTTGTTTGAACAGAAGACAAAAGGCAGAAAAATTGAAGGGAATGCAAATGTGTCGACTTAATAAGACTGGAGGAGTTCCTGATCCATGCCTTACACTCAAGCTGATCCTGTCGCTTAGAGGCCTCTAAATTGCCACTGAATTCAACTCAACAAGCTGGGATTGAATACAAAGGAAGCCAGGCCTGAGCGACCATGAGGAGCTGTTCTTCATCAAGCATCTGAGAGCTTGGCCCCTGAATTCTGAGGCGTGCTTGGAGTCTTGGGGGTAATACTTTCCTACCTCATACATTTTTCATTGTGGTAGAATACACACAACAAAATTTACCATCGTGACCATATGAAAGCACACAGCTCAGCAGTGTTAAGTGCAGTTACATTGCTGTACACCTGTCACTGCCGTGCAGACTGAAACTCTGACCCCACTAGACACGGGCCCCGCCCCGGCCCCTGGCCTCTACCCTCTACTTTCTGTCTCTATGCATTTGACTACTCTAGGTATCCCAGATAGAGGAATCATACAGCACTTTTCTTTTTGTGATTGGAGTGTGTCACTTAGCATAATGACCTCAAGATTCATCCATGTTGTAGCATGCGTCAAAATTCCCTTTCTTTTTAAGGTCTAGTAATATTATATCATATATATTACACACACACACACACACACACACACACACACACACCCCACATTATGTTTATTCATCTATTAATGCCCAGTAGGGTTACTTCCACTTTTGGCAACTGTGAGTAATGCGGCTGTGAACCTGGGTGTATAAATATCTCTTCTAGTCCTTGCTTTCAATTTCTGTGTTTCTATACCCAGAAGTAGAATTGTTGGATCATACGGTAGTCCTGTTTTTAGCTTTTTGAGGAACCATAGCTACCTTCTGCAGTCTTGTGAGGAAATGCCACCCCTGCTTATGCCAAACAGAGTCCTCAGCAGAATGGGCCCGTGAGTCCCGGAGGTGGGCTCTGTCTCGGGAACTTCTGCAGCTGGCTAAGACCGGCTTGTACTTCCCCACTGTCACCTTTTGGGCTTTTCTTCCTCATAAGCTCCGCCCTGAGCATGAATAGCACCCCTATATATAGGCCAAATGTCAAATCCTCCAAGGCTGGAATCTCCTCAGTGAGACTGGAGGAGGTAGAGGCCCAGATAGCAAGTTGGGGAACCCTGTTCTCTGTCCACGTGAAGCCTCATCTTCATGGTCTTGAGGGAATTGGGGATCTCTAATGAGTACTTATCAGATATGAGATATAGAAGGAGAATGCAGGCCTAAAGGGGAATGGTAAAACTCACAAAACCATTATCTCCGTCTACTCTGATAGTCGGCCTCCAATGGAGATAACCCACTCCTGCTATTCCTATATGCCACCTGCAGGGGGCGAGCTGGCACAGAGGAAAGTGTAGCTTTGGACCAGGCTAGGGTTTAAATCTTTCCTCTATTTCTTACTGGTCATATGACCTTGGATGTGTTCCTCAACTTCTTGTTTTGTTTTTGCAGTACTGGGGTTTGAACCCAGGGGTGTTCTACCTCTGAGCTACACCCCCGTCCTATTTATTAATTAGTACTGGGGATTGAACCCAGGGGCGTTCTACCTCTGCGCTACACCCCCGGCCCTATTTTTTATACTTTATTTTGAAACTGGGTCTCAGGAAGTTGCGGAGGGCCTCACTAGGGGGGGAGAGAGAGAGAGAGAGAGAGAGAGAAAGAGCTGAGGCTGGCCGCGAACCCGGATCCTCCAGTCTCCGCCTCCCAAAGTACTGGGATTACAAGTGTGCGCCACCACGCC